>VZRF01003737.1:236467-280385 GCA_013396875.1 Vireo altiloquus | reverse complement strand
AAGAGTTAGAAAGATGATGATGTTGGGCATGTTGGTAGCAGGAACCAAGCTTAAAACAAGCATTGTGCTTAATGAAAATGCAGAGTCTGGCAGGGAAGCGATGTCTTTCCCTCAACAATATCACACTTGAAACTCAGTTTCACAGTGCAGGTTGTGTAGGCAGTCTGGTGATTTCTGGCAGACTCTGTACCATATATGGGCACCTTATATAAAATTTAAAAAAATAATTTTCTTTTTTGTGGCTAAATAACAGGCTTCAGTGTGCCAGGCTTCACTAATATTTGAAATCCGTGCAAAGCACATTTTGAGCCCTAGCTGTTTATTTTCTTTATTCACACCAGTCCATGAGAGCCTGTTTCAAGACAGACCTTGTACAGCTGTTGTGGAATCTCCTTCAAGGTGTATTGAAGTTTGTGAGAAGCTGTGTTTTGACGTACAGGAGGGGAGTTAAAATCTTGCATGGTTATATATTGGCTGGTTTTTACTAAAATAATGTATTTGAATGAAAAAATGTTTGCCTGGTGTAACTCAGATGCAGGAGACAGAAGCTCATACCCCATCCCAATATCTTTAATGACAATTTCTGGAAAATTTCTGTCTCTACACAGCACCCAGAGGAAATCAATATTTTTTAGTGATTTTCTTGATAAAGAGGTACCGTAGTAAGCTACACCTAGAGATCTGTGCTCTCACTTATTCTCTCTTCTCCTAGGGAACAAGGATTCACAGTATACTGTTTTCCTTGCATAAACTGGCAGAAGGATTTTTTTTAATTTCCATTAAAACACTATCTTAAAATAAAATTCCCACCAGAATACAGTAACAAGCATTTTTATTTCATTCTCTTTTTATTAAAAATTCTTGGCATTTTAATATTCCAGGTGCTGATACAGTGAGTATCCCATATGCTCTCTTTCTTCCCTATTACTCGTAATGTAGCCTCATGCAGAGCAACCTCTGGAATCACAAAGGAGTTGGCTTTTCAAGAAGGACATAGTGGTTAGAAAATGTTGTACCTTTATTATTCAAATTCAAAACTTCTTCTGTTTTCCTCCAAAAGTTGTAAATTTAACTAAACAGGTTCTTTTGCCTCACGTTGCTGACTTCATCATGGAAGAATCCTGCATGGTCTCTGATACTGAGAACAGGTCAGCTTGTGTGAACAGCTGGGTCCTGTTTTGCAGTGTGAGTCCCTGCATATCCTCCAAGGGATGCAAAATGTCCTCTCTCTCTGCTCTGACCCAGATAAAAAGGGAGTTTTATGAAGATAAACTTTGCTTTTGAATATGAAAACCCGTATTATCATCAATTTGGCAAAGTAAGGACCATGATTAACTGAGTGGTTAATCATGAGTGTAGTGTCTCTCTTGAGACAGGAACAACAAACAGGGTAAAGTTCCTCAGGGTAAAGAAAACAGACATAGGTGCAAAATTTTAGTTGTTATTGAAATGTTGGTGTAATTATCCTAGGTTAGGAGAATATTTAGTAAATAGAAAAAAAAATAAAAGCTCCTGTGAAAGTCATTAAAAGAGCAAGAGTTGAGGAACAAGGAATTTAAATCTAAGATTTGATTTAAGCCAGTTGGGACAGCAGATGAACATGTGTCAGCTGAGCAAGGGGGAAAGTACCAAGATACCAGCACCCATCTGTGACTCATTGCTTATCCTTTCTCAGCAGGCTGGGCAGTTCCCTTGGCAGCTGGGTCTAGTAAGTGTTCTTGTCTCTCATTTAGCCTCACATTCCAGCTTTGGGAACCGGGCAAACAATAGGCATCATGTCTCTAATTGCAAAAGTCATTTAATAACTGTGGGAATAGGGAGGAAAGAGAACACGTGGGAGGGGAAAGAGGGATGGACTCCTTCTCATATTCAACTATGAATGCCATGGCTAGAAACAAAGTAAGACAGGCTCTGTTGGATCCAAACCAACCATGTTTCTTCAGCCAGTATCATCCATTTTCCATTCTCTTGTTAGCAAAATATTTGCACTCTGGTGATTGGAAGCACTCAGGGTTTGCTACGCTGGGGTTGATGCACAGTTTAGTTGGCCAGCTATGCTTTGATGAAGAGCTTTGGCATCACTTGGTATAAAAAAGGCCTGAGTTAGTCACAAGCGTGGGAGGTCTTTACCCGTGATCTTTGGAAGCTTCAGCCCCATTACAAAGGTGACACCTGGAAACTTACAGAAGTGTTTGGACAATGGTGTCGGCAGCCACTGAGTCTGCATTTTGTGATATACTTTTCCCAAAGTGCCAGTTATTCTCCTTGACTTCCTTCTTTAAAGCTGAAGTTCTTAGTCTTATGCAATTCTCTTGACTCTGTAGGGACAGTGCTGTAAAATTTTTTCTTGCTTCTTTGGTATTGAGATGCAGAACTAATTTAAAGAGCAGTGCACCCAGCTGGCTACCTTGAATGCACAAGCAAGTGCTGGAGCAAATATCCAAGCATAGGATCCCAAAGATCTTAAAGCATTCTGTATTGGAAATGTGTCTAAAGCAAATGCATCCTAAAGCAATGGGGAACAACTCTTGGCTGACCAGGGAGTTCAAGTGGGAAGTCTGTTTGAAAAGAGTGTAGATGCCTTGCTGATTTACCCATAGTCTTGTTCGACCATAATGGACCAGGTGTCAGGTTCAAAATCGATTTCATGTATCCAGCCTCCTTGAAACGTATTTTCTTCATCTTTTTATGATTTAAGTATTTTATTTTTCTGCACCCTTAGAGTACATAACAGCCACTGCTTTTCCATGGCAACGCCTGTTTCCAGAATTTGTCATCTGGTATTTCATGTTTTTCTCTCTCTTTTTTTTTTTTTTTTCCCTTCCTCTTCACCCATCTCCCCCCCAGCAGCTCTAACGTTGTTCATTCTGCATCCATTTTGACTTCAATATCTGAATGACATTTTCTTTATTGCACATCAGATATTTCGGTAGGTCTGTATTCCAAGCCTTCTGCAGTTATACAGTTAATTAAGTTGGCTGTATTCCTCTTCCGAAGGAGGATGATACTGCTTTTTGTGACCTGTTAAAGAAATACTATGATCTTACAATTTTCCCTGGTGTGATATTTATTTATATATCATTACTTGAATATTTTTTTCTGGCTAAAAATGTAAAACATCTGCTCTTAGGCAATGTAAATCCGACCAGCCATAATTCATTTAAAAGTCTAGGCAGCCGATAACTTCTTTTCCACAGTTTAGCAGCCTTTACAATTTAGCAGCTTTGCTTATTTTTGTCTGTGGAAAGAACAGAAATGGTAAATTTCTATATGAAAGAAACATACAGGTTAAAAAATGGCATGCAAGTAACTGCTAAACAATGCTTTTTTGGTCCACTTGTTCCTCCTCCTAATTTTCTCCCTATTGCCATTTTACAAGTACTAAGACTTTCCTGTTTAAATGTGTTGGTTTTTTTTTTTTCTTTTTTTTTTACTGTTGCCACAGAAACTGCTGTCATGAGGGAGATATAGGTCCTCAGTGTGGGCATCTTACCAGGAGCAGGAGGATACTGGTGGCAGGAAGAGTATTCCCTTGAACTTAGTGGAATGAGTTCTTACACCAAGGGAGTTAGAAGACCATGAATTGGTTTCTGACAGAAACTGTGGTTAGGCAAGAATTTCTGTAAGCTCAGATAGGCAGTCTTTGGCCAGGGGAGACTTCTGAGTCCTCTAAATTATCGGGTGTTGAGGAAATTTGGATCCCACCTGGAGCCTGCAGTGGGCAGTGCAGTTCCTGGGCTCCACAATCTCTGTTTCCTAGGGAGTTGTCATGCCTATTATTGATAGACCAGAGAATCAAAGCATTGAGAATTCAGCTGCTAAGACTCATTTTGTAGATTAAAATACCACAGAATTTAAAAATAAGTAGGAAGTGTGCTAAAATTCTGACTTGGCAACAGCAGCTTATCATCAGTAGTGTCGGTGTTCTCTAGGAGTCAAATGGGGTTGAGTGTGGCTCCAGATCGCAGGGTTTTATTTTGAAATAAACAGAGATCTCAGCATCCTTTTAGCCTGTTCTGTAAAATGAAAACATTTTCCACATTTTTCCCCTCAATTTCTTTTCTTATCCTGAGCACTGAAAAAATTAAGAAAGCTCAACACAAGCAGAAAATTAGAAAATACTTAGCTCGATGTCAGTCAGTTGTAGGCAAAGCAAGTAATTTGACCCCTCTGGTTGCGAATACTGTAACTGCATTCCTGTAAGGCTGTTGTGCACCTCGTTAGCAAGTGACTGTACTGCTAGCATGGTGTTATGTGACAGGACACTAAGGTCTGTGCTGTGCTGCCTGTGTTTTACCTGAGAAGAAATTAATTGTTTTATTACGAGCTGGGCGCGGTTATTCACCGGATTATGAGAAGGTATTTCAAAATCATGCTTGACAGTCAGGAAGAACGAGTGTCTCAGTGCAAACCTAACATCTTTGTAGTAAGCATGTAAAATTGGTTTTAAGATGTAACTTGTTTTGCCTTCACATAAAGCTACTGTGGGATGTAGGTTTAAAGTACCTAACTGTGTTTTCTTTTTTTTTTAGATTGTGTTTGTGGAACAAGCCGATCAGCTGGAGGAACTGGCTAAGACATGGGGGTTCAAAACATCTGATATAAGACAACTGAGTAAACAGTATGTGTTTTGTCAAGATTAATTTTGGCACATGCCAAAATGGTTTATTCTTTGAGTGAGATAAAGGGAGTCTTTGGAATACATTTTGGAAGGGAGCACATTAAATCCATATAATACCCATAAATGCAATGGACAAAACTCCATTTCAGTGCAGTGAGATCTCTTTACCCAAAGGTGCTTGTGCTCTGGATGGGACTGGGAGGATGGACAGTCCATGTTATTTTTGCATTCCTTGGTTTGGGATTGCAGACATGGCTGAATTGTGCTGGCTCAGGTATACGTCACAGAACAAAATGCCATATTTAATTTTCAGGCAAAATCAGTTCTGTGCTCACAGAAGTAACTGCCATTCTTTCCTGAGATTACATTTTGTTAACAGTGGGCTATGCCTAACATGAATCTTTAGACACAGTAAATGTAGGTAACACTGACACTGCAGATATGAAACTCATTTGCTTGGGCTTTGACATATTCCATTATAAAAATTAATACAATTAGAAGATTTAAAACTTCTAAACACAGAACTTCTGTTTTCTCACTATACTGCAGCTAGAGCATTTCTTTTTCCTTCAGCCATTGAAATCACCCAGCTTCATTGTAAAATGAAATAGTTCTGGAGTGTGTCTACTACACTTGGCATGTAGTAGCACTGTGAACAACTTGTGGCTTAGAATTGAGAGCTGCAGCATCCTTCTAGTAATCAATTGTTAAAAACTTACATGCTTTGCTGAAAGGCTAATCATATAGCATATATGAGTCATCAGCTATTTTCTTCACTTGAAATAGCCTGAGGAAAATGGAAGGTGCTGAGAATACGGATCTGATTGAGGAAGACTTTTCAGCATTTATAGCCTGTGTGTAAACAGAAAGAAGGGGAACCAAAAAGAGATAAAATTCAGTTCATTCAGTAGTCAGGGAGAAGGAAAGGGGAGTGAGAGAAATGTAATGCAGTAAGGAGTTTCAGCACAAAACACAATAATCATAGCAACTTCCTAGTAATGTTGGTATATTCATCCCTGTTATTGCATGAACATTACGTGACAACATATAGTTTTGCAGTTTCATTGTATATATGCCTTTCCTGACAAAATGTTGAGAAGAGCTTTTTTCACCAGTGCCTCTGTCTGCATTTCTAGACACAATGTCTGTTCTTTCATTAAGCCTTGAAATTCATTTGTTTTATATGTCTATATAGATATATAAATAACGTAGAGGAAAACTGGCATACAGTAAGTCACATTTTGTAAATATAATGGTCTGGAAGCTAGAGGCATTCCATATATATTCGTACTAGAAAGCAAGACTCTGTACAAATCTCTTTTCAGGTGGATTCTACAGTGGAATAATTTTAGTTATTGTGAAGTCAATTTGCCTTTGTTTTTGGTCTTTTGGGGTGGGTCAATACTAGACATAATTGTATTCATCATGCTCTTATACTGTTTTTTACTCAGTTAGATATGTGTATTTTGCTGTGTAAATGTACTACTCAGCTGCTTCATACCAAAATATGGGTACGGGAGAGGTACAGCAGGAGTTAATAGGCTGATGCTGGAAGAGACAGGTTAATTTGTACTTGCTGTTTACTCTGGTTTTACTCAAATATACTGTTTAAAACAAAGCTACTTACCATGGAGAATTTTGAGGCATTTTGGATTATTATAATTTTATTTTCTTTCCTTAGTGAATTCTTCATGCCAGGATTGGTTGATACACATATTCATGCCCCTCAGTACTCATTTACTGGTACCAGAGTAGACCTGCCTCTTTTGCAGTGGTTGACTACCTACACCTTCCCAACAGAAGCCAGGTACCAGGACAGTGGTTTTGCAGAAGAAGTGTACACCAGAGTTGTTGTAAGTCCTGCAAATGACATTTGCCTACTTGACGACATTAGTTTTTGTGTAATATTGGTGTGTTTTCAGAAGGTCAGCAGAAAGAGTAGAGGATGTTTAACTGTCACGGAAACCAAGTAAAACCAAGATAGCTGCTGCTCTAATTGCTAGCTGAGCTTGTCTGTTACTAGTTTCAGTATTACTCTGTTGTACTCTTGGCAATAGTGTTCATTTAATCACAAGGTTAATGATGAACTGTTTATCACATTTTCCGAATACAATGACCAACATTTACGACTACTCTCAGAATTAGTACAGCTGGCAGGTGCAGACAACCTTAATGCAGAAATAACCAAGTGTAGTAAAAAAAAAATAAAAAAAAAATGAGGGGATGTTTTCTCTGCTGCACAAAAATCCTCTGTTATGAACTCACCTTTTTGCAATAAACTGCATGAAAGAGAAGATGCTTCTCATAGACGACAAATCTGGCACATTTTGGAGTAGTAAAGGAAGACACTGCTGTTGCTGAGGTCCTTGTAGTAGGAGTGTCTTTCACTGCAGGGGCTTTAGATGGAGTTTCAGTTGTATTGTGGGACAGAGACTGTGAGCTAGACTGGTTCTGAGCAAGATAAAGGTTTCAAGGTCCCCTGGATGGACCACAAGCAGCTGGGTCGTTTTGGAGAGTACTAGTTCTGTCCTATAACTGAAATTTATCCTTTAATATGTGGACTGAAATATCTTCAACAGATTAAATTATTTGGCCGGCATAATTTGCCTTGCATTTGTCTATTACTGTGACAGCATCTGTTGTCAACATAATAACATAAAAAATCTGAAGTAAATAGTTATACTGTTCCTTGTGACACAAATTTTTAAAAAAATGACTTTGTGCCATCTGGCATGATAAAAACCTACAGGAGCGGCTTGGTCATAAGCTCTAGTGACAAACATGTGCCTTCAGCTGCTGAAAACGTAGAGGTGACCTCACCTTTGAGCTGTGTGCCCCCACACACTGTTACAGTGCAGACTGAGTGACCCCGGCACAGCTCACCGTGCAAGGTGTGTCACAACATAATCTGAAAAAGAGCTGCCAGCGAGAGGTGGAAGTTAGTTGTGGCAGCCTAAACACACCAGTTATGCTCTCCCCGTGTGAATCAAATAGCACAGGATCAGGAAAACATCTTCACCCGCAGAAGATGCAGCATACCAATCACTCTGCAGAGTTTGATGGGGCCAATAATAACCTTCAACTGTTAGAAACAGGACTAAACCTGCACGGAGAAGATGTTTTTTCATAAGTATCATTGTGCTTCTGAAGTTGTCATGAAAAAAAAAGTATATTTTTTCAAATCAAAATCCTGTTTCCACCAAACATTTTCTATACTCAGCAAAAAAACCAATTTAGGGGAATTTTTCCCACTTTTAGCTGGAACCTCTTCTTCGTGCTAATGATTTGGAAACAGAATGTTTTTAGATTTCATTTAACAATGTTGTTAGGATTTCAGAAGTAGAGTATTCTGAATTTTAAAAGCTAAGAAAGAAAAAGGTAACATGTCTCAGTAACGACGTTGTTATTTTTGAGACTCATTCTCAGAACTCTTAAAGATTTTAATTTTAGTATTGTAAGGAAAAGGCAGAGCTTGGCTTCATGTTTGTCAAATAATTAGCTCTAGCTTTTCTCAAATATTGTGTTGGATGTCCCACCTTCTATCTCATTGAAAAAAAATTAAAGAAAATTCTCAAATTACTTGGCAGCCAGAATCCAAACATATAGTTTAAACCTGTACATTGGATAAGTAGTCAATAGAGTTTGCACCACTCCCAAGGACAAGAGAAGCTACAAATTTCCTCATGAATGAATGTAATTAAAATAGCTGGTCATTTACTGTTATGTTCCCCAAAAGTAATATGAAGAGATGTCAGCCACCATTTCCTTTCAGATGGTATATTAGATAAATAATTAGTTCATAGTCTGAGCAGTTGGGCTCAGTTTACTTTTACAGTACATTTGTTACTTTGTAATTGGGGACAACAAAAGTTTTTGATACATGAAAACCTGACTTGTTTTTCCAGCTAGATCAGTTAACTAAAGGAAAACCACCATGTTTCCCAAAAGACTTGCTTTCCTGATGCTAGATAAACAGTGCTTCACTGTGAAAATTGGAGAGCCTTTCATAACTAGGAAATAACAAAAATGACTAATTGTTTGTATTTCTAAATATAAATTGGAGTATTTCCAGTTTGGGGGGAGGAATATAGACTGGTTTCTATGGGTTTAACCATTGCAAATATTCTGTGAGGAATTTTTTGTATTTCTTAACACTCAGACTTAAAAAAACTATTATGAAATTAAAAATCTATATTTTTACCTTCCCCCTTCACTGCACAATTTCACAATAACTAAATGTTCTTGCAGTTTGAAATGAGACTGCCTGTTCTGCATTTTGGCAGCTTTACTGTTTTTTTTTCCAGACAGTTGAAACTGATTTCTTTTTTTAGAGACGAACTCTAAAGAATGGCACGACTACAGCTTGCTACTTTGCAACAATCCACACAGATAGTTCTCTTATTCTGGCTGAAATTGCCGGTGAGTCTAACAGTGAATTTTGAAGGATATTGTGTGGATCATGTTAGTTGAAGGAAACAATAGCTAGGGATCTGTCTTTCTCCTAATTTGTTTTATATTCATTGTACCTGTCACACTGTGTCCCCAAACCCCACCTGTTACCCACGTTCACTTAAGCACCTCTGTTCTGCTTCTCCTTGTCTCTTCATTCCCAAACCTGCTGCTGGCTGAGCTTGAATCAGGTCTGCTGGAGCTGTTCTCCAGCTGCAGCTCTCTGCTCTTTCTAATCTTTCGTTATTTGAGGTCTAAAAGAGCTGAATGACAAGAGGCCCAGTCAGTGCATTAATTTCCTGATACTCTGAGGCTTCAGCTGATAATCAATGTCAAAAATCTTCACACACCCTCTGAAATTGGAGAAGTGGAAGCTGCATCAGAATCTTATCCTTCATTCTGTTCACAGTTGCAAATGCCTGCTGTTTGAAAATGTTGTAGTTTTTGCAGGATTTCTCAAGGCTCAGACATCTCCAAAAGCAGGGAAATTTAATAAGAGCCTCAGATTTCATAAAAAATTACCTAGTCTTTCTGATTTAGTAGGAAAATTTTGAAGCCATTACATTCAATATCTCAAATAGTAAAAGTGGACAAAAGATCTGATTTAGAAACACATTTGACACCCTAGAAGCAAATATTATATGCATGTTTTACACATGAGTCCTGATTTATTCATCTAGCATGGGTAAATCTTAAGAAAGAGGCTAGAATACATCTGGAAATTTCTCCCTCTAAATGCATGTGGGAGGCATGTTAGCAATCTTATTCCTTTCCCTTAAGGAGACATGGTTTGCTGAGATCTTTCTGGCTTTTTTCATCTCCAGGTAGTCATCTGCTACAGCTACTGTCCTTTGATGCTTGTGTTTCTCCTCTGTTTCACAGCCATCTTCATATACTACCATTATGAATTCTAGTTATGGTTAAACTATAGTAATTTAATTCTGATTTATAAAGTTGGGTACTAATGTGGAAGACAGCTTCTGTTTAAGTGTTGCTTGTTTCCTTATTTCCTCTTTTCTTTTTATCCTTAAAAAGATAAAGAATAAGCCCAACTTAGAGCTAAGAAAAGAGCTCTGGTCATCTTAAATGAAGCTGAGTGGGGTGGACTTTGGTTTTTATTTCAGTACAAGTTTTCATAATCGTTTCTGAGAACCAGTGATTCTGAGATTTTTATTCTAATGCATCTCAACAGATAAATTTGGTCAACGAGCGTTTGTTGGAAAAGTCTGCATGGATATGAATGAGAGTGTGCCACAATACAGAGAGAATACTGCTGACTCTGTCCAAGAGACAGAAAGGTAAAAAGATAAAGCTGATGGCATATTTAAAATAAGATTTTTCATAAGTCTGAAAAGTGAATGTGAATCTCTCTAAGAACTTACAGGTGTGAATTTATTAGTGACAGGTGGTTTTCTTCCAACACTACTGTCCCCTATAGTCCTGGCAATTCCTGCATATCCAGTTGCTGCACAGCCCAAGTGGAATCTCTCTGGCTTTTCCAAAGAGATGGAGAAGCCACAGATCCAGGGTTTGAGAGGGTGTGTTTTCTGCCTCCTCCTTTCCTTTTCACAGCTGTATGTGGAGGTGATAGACCTGACATATCATGGTGAGGCGGCAGCCGCTTCCTTCGTCCCCATCAACTTCCGAGATATTTCTTTCCACTATTTAGGTTAAAGCTTTATTCAAGGAGTAGGAGTCAGCTTTCATATACTCCATTTTATATATCTCTTCTCCATCACAGCACCATTCAAACTACTCCAACACACAGGTGAGAGAAGGAAGGAGAATCCAGTCAAGGCAGTGTTTATAGTAGAGGAGAACCAAGACCGGAGTATGGCAGCTTACTGTCATGTATTTCTCTTGTCTTTCACACCCATGCTCAGAAAACAATTAAGCAGACATACAGCTCTTCTCACAAGACTCTTTATTTACTTGTATAAATAAAATACATGCTTCAAATGTCATGCTGAAAGAGAAAACCCATGAGAGTAATATATATATCTTACGACACTTGTGTGAGGTCCCTACCTTGTTTTTATAATTCATGGTAAAGGCATGACAATGAAAGTTAGAAATGGTCATGGATTTCCAACAGTGTTCATATTTAAAGACATTTTTAAAACATGTAGTGCTAGTTATCTTCACTAACATTTATTTGCCTCTGTGTAAATCCCCATCTTTTATAATACAGTGCAAGTCCTGCCAAAGGAACCTGAAAGCAGCAGAACTTCCACTTCTGATAGTATTAAAAGCGTCTGAATGGTCTAAATAGCTTTCTTTTAAATACATATCTTGTGCCTCCAACTCACTCCTTTTTGGTTGTGTAATAAGAAATGTTTCTCAGCCTTGGGTGAGAGGTTGCCAAAATACTCCATATCTGTCTAGGGAAGAGAGCTGTGTGCTTCTTGGAATGGATCTGGGGTACTTACATGGATCAAAGCAGTACAATTGCAGCTTAATAAAAAGCTATTTGATTAAGAGGGCAACATTTTAGTTGGCTTTTGCCATTTGGATTTTAAGAATCTAAGAAATGTGACCTGTCAGACTGTCAGAAAACATACTACACTCATTTCAGTTACTTATATTTAACCTCCAGAAATATTCATATTGTATGCATGAAAACAAGATACAATTCAAATGCTATGTATATTAAATCTTAATTTGTCAAGAATTTGAGTCTACCATTCTCTGTCGAAGAGGATATAATAAAAAGTTAGGGAATTGAAATCTAGATTACCAAATATGGTACTATTAGTTATTAGCACCTGCAAAGATGAGAACCTACGTGCCAGACTGTTCTGCTACCGAAGGCAGTGACTTGAAGCTGAGCTTCTTTCCTCACAGAGAAGTACATAAACCAACAAACTATAGGGTATATTTGAGAAATATATTTCATCATATTTCATAAGTTTTGAAACAGCTCACACTGTTCAAAGAATGTGAAAAAGAATGAAAAGAGCCATATTGACATTTTGGCTTGTCATCTGAGTATTATACTTCTGTTAGTTTCTGTTCAAGTGAGCATTTTATTATATTGGGTAAATCAGTAAGAGGAGAGACAGGCAGGTGACACCTAATTCACTTTGCATATTGCCTCTCAAAGTTAGACAATGGTGGGCTTAAACTCCTTTGATCATTGTAGAATTTGAGCTCAGGTCTCTCACTTCATCTGATGATCTAGCACAAGTGCTGTGTATTCAGCCTCTAGCATTATTTTCTTTTCCCTCTGAAGGTAATTGATAAAATTGATACAACGTGTTGTGATCAAAATTACAGTTTTATTACCATAAACTATAACACAAAAATTCACAGAGATCCTGTCCAGAAAGCATCTCAAGCTGTCTTTTTGAAGTCACTTACATACAGTGAACAAATGGGCTTTCAAAGAATTTCCTCCTTCCAAAGTCAGGGGAAGTTTAGTTTGCTATCTGCATTATCCATAGTGACTGCTTGGGTTTTTTTTAGAGGTCTGAGATAGCTTCTTTTATTTAACAGAGCAAGTAAATCTTTATTTACCAAAAGGTACCAAAAGGTATCTGTATGTTAACACTAATACAAATGTTTCCAGAAAATCAAGTGTTCTTTAAGTGAATGAGGACATATGCATCTACTATAAGGTCAGTGCTGAATCTTTAAAAATTGAATTTGAAAAGATTTTGACACTGCAATTTAAACTCATGAACAGGCAAATTTAAGTTTGGTTTGTTTTTTCTTTCTCTAATATTGCAGCTCTAAGTTATAATTATGTTTTCAATTCCTTTAGTGCAGCATGTGTTTTGTTTTCAGGGCGAACTCAGAATAATTACTGCTTGTCTATTGCTAAGAATTGCAAATGAAAAATCAATAGTCTACCCGTTCAAAACTGGCATAATTTTGTGTCACTATCCTGGCTTCATTGTGTTCCCTCTTTTTATTTCATCTGGAAACCTGGCTCAACTTTTTGCAAAAAAAATTGATCTATGTCTGAAATGTTTTACAGGGTGTCCAAGTATATATTTTTAATATTTCCCATAATTTGGGACATAGACGATAGATTTATAACAACTTTATTTCTACCCTTTTTCAGGTTTGTTAAAGAACTACTGGAAAAGAAAGTAAGTAGTGTTCTTTTGAATTCACTTCTGTATTCAGAAGATGTTGTGTGAATACATGAAATAGTTAATCCTGCTATCCAAAGCTGTTGATTTGTTGGTGACAAATCAATAAACATACATTTTTCTGTGTAATAGACAGATATCATCACTCTGAAAAATGTTCTGCTAATCTTGTTGAGAAATGGACTTGTAACAGAGTCAAATCAGTTTTCTGAAATCCATGCTCAGAGCAAAGCAATGTCACACCTGTGTGTTTTTCTATTGAGTTTGAAAGACCTGGCTTCCCAAAAAGGACAATTTTCTGTTAAAGAAAGGTGAAATTCAGTTTATCACTCTGTGGTACATAAGTAGACAGACTAATTAAAGGAATTCTCACCAGCAGCATTGATTGCTTTTTATCAGTAGAGTTACTAATCCACTATAAAATTAGTGTTTTGGATCAACACATGTCTTAAATTGTGTTTCTAAAGAAATTCAGGCTTACACTCCTGTGGTAAAAATAGAGGTTTACACTCCAATATTACAAGTAGTAGTACTTTTCTTACCAGCCTTTAGTTTTCAGTGGCTTCTTTTGACATCGTATATCAAAATATTCAAGAGAAGATGCCTTGAGTTTAATGCCTAAACCATATGTATTACTAGAGTAAGTTGGCTGATTTGCAAAGACCAGAGCTCCTTTTTTCTGGGTGATAGTAAAAGGAACTGCAACCCAAGTTACCACTTACTGGCTTGTGCAGAGCTCTTGCCTCTGACTGACTACAGAATTGTAATCCTGTTGACTATTTTTAATGAAAATTTTAATCTAGAGGCACAAGGTGTATACATCTATAGTTCTTGTTGTCTTCTCCGCTGTTTCCTGCTGTGTAGCATATCTGATTATACCACTATTCTTCCTATCTAGGGAGTGTAGGAGTTTGTAGCTATTATAAGTAGAGAGTATTGAACAAGAAAATGGCTTTGGTTTTGTATAAGCTTGCAGTTTGGCACCATTATATTATCAATAGTCGCAGAAGTGGGACTGGAAAATACCTGGTCATTCAACTGACTTATTTCTCGTCATGCATATAGGACTGTCAGCAAGCGTGAAAAGGTATCCAGCTAAAGACTGGTAAAAGGAAAACAAATTCTTTAATAAAGTTCATTAAAATTGTTGTAAGAAACTCCCACTTTAATTCTCTGTTTCTGCAATGAAATATCTAAGGAAAGCAAGGAAATGACTATACAGCTTAATTTGAGTTAGCAAGAATGCAGTAAGCAATAAGTAATGAAGAAAAAATATAATTGCCATGTAAATGTTAGTCTTACTTATGGTTACTGAAATATATACGTAGAATGCAAACCCTGTCTTTTTATTATTTTCAGTATCCCAGAGTACAGCCTATAATAACACCCCGCTTTGGCCCCTCCTGCACAGAGGACTTGCTGAGTGCCCTTGGAGATTTAGCAGAGGCTCATGATCTCCACGTGCAGGTAAGCTCTGAGGGCTCTCTGTGAAATTTAAATGGTGCGGACAGAACAGACAGCAGGATGACCATCTGAAGACACCTTCAGGAGAAGCTACCTGTCTGCTGCCCTGATCTCAGCATCCACTCTGTTGTGGGCTGCTTCTCTCTTTCACTTCACAATCACATCATGTGTTATTTTGTCTATTATTTTAATGTCTTCCAAAAAGTAAGTTGGGCATTGTGTCACTGCACTACTGGGATAGACATGTGTCCAGTCTCATATCACTTTCAAAGGAGCAAATGGAGTCACTGTTTTGGGTCCCATGGAAGCGTCTTTGGGTCTGATGAAAAAAGAAATCCAAGGACTACATCTAACTCTAGGCTTTATAAGCACTAGTTTCTATGAATGTATGTTTAGCACCTTTAGATTGCTCAGAAGGTTGTAGTGCCAGGTTCAGTGCTGCTTAGGGGACTCACTGCTATGCATTTTCTTATTGCAGAGTCATATAAGTGAGAATGAAGAAGAAGTCAAACTTGTGGAGAAGATGTTTCCTGCCTACCAAAATTACACCGAACTGTATGATAAAAACAAGCTTCTAACCAACAAGGTAGCCACATAAAATCTTCCCCACCATAACTCACATTAATCCATGTAGAGAACCATGTAGAGAAAATGGTTGTTTACTGTATTAACTCGAAAAATCTGTATTGTTCTGTCAAGATCAGTGACATCTGGGGATGTAAATTTGTTTTATATTCTCTATTCAGGTATTGAATCTTTAAAAAAGCCCACACTGTTCCTAAGTATTTCAGGGGAGAAGAAAAATAAGCATATTTTACACTCCCTGATGTACTTTCCAAAGGCTTCAAAGAGAATTAGGGCAGTGGGATTAAAAGGAGACTAGATAACTGGTATTGTAGGAACTGGTAATTCTTGGACAGTACCCAGTTATCCTTGTAATCCAAGGGTCTTATCCAGTTTTTGCACACTAGTTTGCCTGAAGATTTCTTCTGTGGTGTTATGGTAGGACCAACTTCATTTTTTTCCTGTGGAGAAGCAGCCCTCCCTATTGAGCCCTGTGCATCAACCTCACTTGCAAACAGGTGCACTTTACTTCTCTGACTGTCCAAAAGCACTTTCACCCCATTTTACAAGCTGATTCTACCAAGAGAGGCACATCAGCCTGAAGAGCTGTAATTCATTAAAGCTTTATGCTGGCGAGATAAATGTAATATACCTGCCCACAGCAATTACAGGTTGGGGTGCCAAGGCACACATCATTAGATAGCAGAGTGGCCATGCAAAAGTGATTATGAACAACCCAACTGCAGTCAGAGTATTTAAACCTTAGTTAAGTTAATTAAAAAACTTATGAGAGAATTTTCTGAGGCACAAGGGGCAGCTGGAAACTCCCTGGGAATTAGCTATTGAACTCCCATTTCTGTGTTTGAAATTGTACGCCAGTACATTATTTGTTTACTGTCCTTTTTGCTTGAAAAAACAATATGGACTACAGAAATATGTACACAGCATTAGCCTTTGTTTTCTTGCATAGTCCTTTGCATACTGATTTGTATTGTGAGTGTTAGTGTTCTAAATAGCATATTTGGGCTGCAAAAACAAAGGTCTTAATTCTGTCAGACTTGTGTGCACACAAGTGAAAATGGTAATGAAAAATCATGGTTACTGGTCCCTTCTGGAGTCAGGCTCCTGGTGGTTGTTCAGGAAAGCATTCTATTAAACACAAGCATAACAGAACACCAGATATTGTCTCCCTATCCACCCAAACCGAGATACCAAATCAATTTTTAAAGTGTCTTAAAAGCAGGGTTTTTTTGAGATGTTGCTGAAATATTTCTTTTTTTTTTAAAAGAAACAGTACAGATTGGCAGGGATGTGCTTCAGCAACTACCATACGGAGGTCCTCAACTGAAGTTATGGCTATTCTCCTTGTGTTTTCAGCTATATTGAGCTTGATGAGTGGAGATGGGGGGGATACAGTGCTATTAGGAGATGCTCAGTGGAAACTCTTTGTGCCATTCTCAATTTTATGTGCAGATTGTAAGATCTAACAGAGCTCTTGCTCTTCTCTTTCTAGTGGGCATTTGGCATATGAGGTAATGCCAATTAGATTTGTGTGGAAATAACTGGTTTATGTACTATTAAATTATCCTATACTATACTTCTCTGTTTTGCTTGTGAACTTACTTTTAAACTCAGCTATATAGGCTAAGAAATAAAAGTAATTTATCAGTTGCATAAAAAATTAGATTATTTTACTTAGAGAATATTTAATCTCTCTCCCTGGTGCAAATCTTTAGAGAGGCAATAGGAAGCATGCTAAGAGTACATATATCTTCCATTTTATCTGATGCATTCCTAGCCCCAGTACTTAATCTCTGTGTTAGCTACAAGATATAAATTGTAAGGTTGCTACAGTGCTAGGACAACTGAGGAGTTCTTGCTTTTGTTCATTGAAGCTCTTTGGTCACAGCAGCCACTGCAAGAGCAGTGTACTCTTGTATTAAATACTCTTTAATACAATAATAAGTACTCTTATTTTAAAAAAATGAAAAAAAGCTGAAGAAGTGCTATGTCAGGCACACTGAAGTTAATCAGATTTTCCCGTGTGGATTTTAAGGGCTTCATTCAAGAAGTGCCTTAATTACACTTGATGGTAATGTCTGTCTTTGTTGCTATTTAAAGCAGTGTGGCAAAACTCTCAGCCACAGAAGTAAGTGCAATATTGAGTAAATCGGTGATTCTCTTTCTCTTTAGACAGTGATGGCTCATGCCTGTCATCTTTCTGATGAAGAGCTGAAACTTTTTAGTCTTCGTGGAGCTGCAATTTCGCATTGCCCCAATTCGAACTTTTCGTAAGTTAAAAAAAAAAGAAAAAAAATAGTTGGATTCAATTGGATCATTGGATTCAACCTGATCATTCATGATCCACTTCTGCATAACATGCTCTGGACTGATTTGTGGTCTTTCAGTTTAGTTATTGCATCTATATCTGTATAAATATTTCTTTTCTAAAAATTTGTTTCTTTTGACTGTTCTGTCAGTGGCAGATTCAAGGCATCTCCCTTCCCCCCTGAAGTGTTTTGGGGGGATGGATGATATAGTCTTCCTTCCATTGAGCAGACATTAGATACTGCATGATATACAGCCAGAATAAATAATAAACCAAATCTTGCACACATTAAGGGAGAGTCTTTGTCATAAAATGGCTCTGCAGCCCTGCTCTTCCTGAACTTTTTCTTCATGCATTGCACAGAACTTGTTTCTTTTTCCAATCCAGGTTGTGCAGTGGTGTCTTAAATGTGCGAAAGGTTCTTGAACACAATGTGAAGCTTGGTCTTGGCACAGGTTAGTAGTTGTAGAAGTGGTTTCTTTTGGGAACCATTGGGAGATACAAAAACATTCACCTGCTCATATTTAAAAATCAGCATGTCTCCAACTTTTGGTCCTCCTTTGTTTTCCCCACTAGAGTAAGGAAGTCTAGAGTATTGAAATCTAGGGTTGGTTCAAAATGGTTTAAAAAGAAAATGAAAAATTAGTGAAGAGTTTTGTTGCTGTTGTGAGCTTAAGCAGGACTTGAACAACTTTTCAGTTTTTTTTCTGTTTTTGTGTTGGGTTCTATTCACCTGACTGTGTGTGAGAGCACCGTTATTGGGAATTATGCCTTCAGAGACAGTGCTTAGCAGTAGAACTTGTTTGGTTTACCACATATGTCTCTTCATAACTTTGAATTAAAAATTATAGCAATTTAATGTGGAGAATTATACCCAAAGCTTGTTTCTAAGCATGTGATCCCTTCCAGATGTTGCTGGTGGATATTCAGCTTCTATGCTTGATGCTATAAGGAAAACAATGATAGCATCTAATAGCCTTCAGATCAATAAAGTGAATGAAACACGACTAACCCTTGAAGAAGCTTTTCAGCTTGCCACTCTGGGAGGAAGCCGAGGTAAGAAGAAAATTCTTTCGTGTGCACACAGAGAGCTACAAATCTTTTTTAATGTATGTCTCCCTGTCTTCATGGGAAGTCCATGGATTTTCTGGTGCCAGAGTGAAATCCACCTGGTGGGTGGAGATAATCCTTCAGTCTCTCATGCCCATACTCAGCTTTTTTTAGAAGCCTCTATTACTGTTGAGAGTTTAATAACAAAATCTTAATGGCTTTTCAGGGTCATACATTTGCTTTGCAAAGATCCTCAGACTTCTTAGTTATAAGGTTATAAGTGGTTGTCTATTCAGCTGGAAATTTGTTTTCTCAGCAACCCATCACCTAGAAGATAAACTACAATTACTGTAAAATCATGCATTCTATTTGTCATCAGTTTCTAATTTTGCTTGTGCTTTTTGAGCTGTCAGTGAGGCAGTTTGTTGCAAATCAAAACATCATGCAAATCACTCCTCACTCGGGGAAAAGGAGAAATTTTAAACAGGCTCTCCACCATGGTTGTTCAAAACACAGTTTCAGCTGCAGAATACAGTCACCTAGTGTATGGTTTATCCAGTTTTGGATAACGAATTTCGTTATCATCAGTGTCCACATACAAATACATGCAATTAAAAAAATTTAGTGGAACTGGTATGACTTAGCAGAGAGGAAATCCATAAATAAGTCAAAACTTTTTATTGTTTCAGTTAGCAGAAATGACCTCACTACATGCTAAAGCACGGGTCCCAATTCTTTTCAAGGTAGCATTCTCTGCAGCTATCCAAAAGCTCCACTGGGAATTAATTATTAATGGAAGTTTAAAAGATGTGGTGAAAATGTCATCAAACAGGTCTTCTCAGGGCTGTATTTGAATTCCTGGAGAGTGTAATGGGGGAAGCAGAGAAGAGAGAAGATGAGCAGGAAACAAAAAGTGTTCTTTTTCCTGCAATGGATACTGTTCCACGAAGTGTGAGAATAAACTCGCTGGGATACAGAAAGGAAGACTAAGTGGTTTCCCTTCCCAGATACTCTTGTTCTTTTTCAATATTAGGTTTCCTTAGTAAAGTGTTAATTTTGTATATTGATTTTAAGCTGATTTATCCTTACTGAATCACTTTTAAGGGCAGAATATATATTACTTCTGTAAGCTTTCAGTAGCCAGGATAATGAAAGTGAAAATTTAAGTAGCAGAAATTTAAATGAGTGACTCTTTTGTTGAAATAATTTGCTTGATAAAGACTCCTAAACACTTGTCACCCTCTTGTGTTTAATCTAAAAATTGCATTCTGCTCAAAAGCCTGGAGGAATATGAAATCATTTTAGTTGAAAGTAGTAGGTAATCAAAATATTTCATAATTTGTAGGAGTTTAAATGTCCTTAAGATTTTGTAATATTCTTGTCACTCACAAACTTCTGTGAAGACTGAAGTTCCCTTGTCAGAGCCATCTGAAAACAAATGAAAAATTTATTTGCAGATATTATGCTCTCTGATAACTTAATTTCAGAGTATTGGAAAAATTGATTTAATTTGCAGATACTTTCTACAACTTTAAAAAATCCTAATTTGTTTCTAAAGAAACACAAAGGCCTCGTTTTAGGTATTCTAGGTGCTTGCAAGCACTCAATCCCTGAAGATGAATATGTAAGTTTTCAGGGCATGTGGACCTGCGATCTGTAGTTGTAAAGAAGATTTGAAAAAATAAAGGTAAAATTAGACCGCAAGCCAAGCCTTACAGGCTTGAGATAAGACTTTCAGATCTGTCTATGATTGTTTTTGCATACCATATTATTCTTTATTCCTGCTTATTACAGTTAGTTATCCTCACTGGACGCCTCTTTTACTATCATATTACTACATATTACTATTGTAATAGGCCTATACAACCTTTCAAAGTTGCTTAAACTGTTTGAAAAATGCAATCTAATACTGCCTTAGCAAGGTGAGTGTTATTATATAATTTACTGTTTTGCTGACTTAATTTCATTACCCTATTTGAAGTTTGAATGTTTTTGCAGTATAACCAATTGTTTCTTAAGTTTCTTAAGAACCCAGGTGACAACATACTCACTATTCAAATTGGTTTTGGGGTTTTTTTTCATAATCATTTAAATTCTTGTTTGTCTTATGAATATTTCAAGTAAGTTGTCAGGTGCTTCTACATGGTGGATAGAGGCTGGTGCTGAAGACATGATTGTGAACTTGTTTTCTTCCTCAGCTCTTGGACTGGATGATGTGATTGGGAACTTTGAGGTGGGCAAAGAGTTTGATGCACTGCTAATCAACACGAAGGCTTCAGATAGCCCTTTTGACTTGTTCTCTTCTGATGATTTTGAGGTAATCAGAACAGGATTAATGATCAAAAAAGTTAATGGAAATGCTGTGGGGCAGGTCCACGATACAGACGGACAAAGTCTCTTGAGAGTTATTCCAGTGACAGGAATTGGGTGTACTACACACACCTCTGCTCTCTGTGCTTCAGCCTAGAGATTCCATGCTTGTTTTTCTTCAGAATTTCACTGACCTCATAACACTGTGAGCAAAAATGCATGTGATGTTTTTAATGCATGTTTTATTAGCCCAAGAAGACAATTAGAGTTATCTATTTGCAGTGACAAATGGCAGCCAAGAAAAAGCAATTTAGTTTTAGTCAATAGTTAGAGCTGAGGCTGAAAAATGGCAACCTGCTTCCAGAGAAAGGCTAGGTTGCCTTTTCTACATTGCTGTTATAAAATGAAGCAAGCACTCAAGATGGCTAATTTGAGTTAAAAGTACAGTTTTTATGTTAACATTAAAACAGTGTTGGCTTTATGGTATGGAAACACCTTCTCATACAAAAAGCTTCTCTGACTAAAAAACATAATTAAGAGCAGTTACTTGAATTTATAGGTGTGGCCAAACTGCCTGGAAACAATTCCAGTTCTGTAAAAAGTATTATTTTCAGTTTAAATCTAAACCTTTTAAGCTAGGTTATTTGTCCTTAGGACTTTACAAATGTTTAAGTTTTGTCTTATTTTCAAAAAGTAGATGATGTATGTTAAGTTTTGGTTTTACTGTTACTAGGAGTATTTAGGAGAACTATTTCTATCTGTTCTTTCAAGCTTCAAATAATTATGATCTGGGACAACAGATATTGTTTTCTGAATTATTTTCTTCCATTTTTTTATAGGACACTCTCCAGAAGTTCCTGTATCTAGGTATGTTTTGATTTTCAACTCAAGTAGAAGTCTCATTTCCTACATCAAATATTATCTAAATTAATGTTAGGGTTAATAATAAATGTGTTTATATACAAGTAAGTATACATTATTTTGCAGTAATTAAATATATTTATTCAACTCTTATGTAAACATTAACATGTGCCTGATAATTAGTATTATTATTTTACATTAATAAATAAAAATTTACTAAGATTTATTTGTAAATATGTCCAGGCAGTGTCACAGCTGTGTCCTGCTCTAACTACACTTTTGCCTTTTTGAGGAGGTCTGGGCCAGACCAGCTTTCTTTCTCAGATACTGTGCAACAAATAATTTTCTGTACAGATACATAATATTTTTAGGGTTTGGATCTACTGACCATATGGAAAATCCATGATAATATTCCAGCAGCTGAATGCTATGTTTATTTTTTTAAAAAAGCATGGTTGCACAAACATTAATTGATCTTTTTGGTAGCCCTGACTATTTCTCTCCAAATGGACTTGCTTTGTTCTAGGAAAAGGTCATTGCAAATGATGTGTTCCAAAACTGCTTTTGTGGACTGCATAATTTTCATAGATTAGATCAGTGCATATATTTATGTGCAAATCTCTGTTTTGACCATGTTATTTCAGGTGATGATCGGAATATTTCTGAAGTGTATGTGGCTGGAAAGCAAGTGGTTCCCTTTTCAAGCTCTGTATAAATCCATTTTCCTTTGGCAAAATACTCTGCTGATCATTCTGCATCTGATTTGAAAAAGATTGATTAAACACAGTGCCTGATTACCAGGAATGACACCTCACTTTTGGATAAGGTTATAAAACTTGCAAACACTGAAAATTTTGTTAGACCTTTCAAGAATTACTTTACCAAAATATTCATAGTTCGAGAGGAAATGGCTGTTTAAATATCTCTGTAAAAATAGCATTTTTGCATTGATAGGGGATTTGATAAATACCTTATTTAAAGAGGACACTTTCTATTCTGTTTAATAATAGTATAGGAAGCATTGTGTGGAACAATGAGATGCTCATTGCCTATAGGAACTAAAAGAACCCCAGTGCTTGGTAATTGATCGACCAGGTAATGGATATCATGGCAGTATGCAATTTCCATAATATTATCATCAAGTATGGAAAAACCAGTGTCATTTTGGAGAATGTAGAGCAGTTTTCAGTTTTTCCCAGGAGATTTTTTTAAAATTATTAAATTGAAAACATTATTTTTTAAGAGGAAGGAAGTAAGAAGTGTGTGTTTATAAATAGATAGGGGTCCTTATCAAAGAGTTCAGAATTGTCATTTGTAGTCAGACAGTCCATTGAATTACCTTGATCTGAATGACGGCTGAATGAAACTTTTGCTAAATTAGAAGCAAGCACTAAGATATCTCTGCAGGCTACACAATGGCAAACACATTATGAGGGTTTTCTGGACTAGACAGAGTGCTTCATCTAGTTCAGCATCCTGCAGAATCTTCCCAAACTCATTTGCTCCTGACTGTTCAGACAGGATCATATGATGTCCCTTCTCCTTTCTGTAAAGGAAGTGAGTGAATTTAAAAAATATCCAAGAGAAATGGTCTGTTTCTGGCCATTACTGCCTTTGACTTGAGGTGAAAATAGTCACTGAAAAAAGAAGCTTTCATGTGCTCTTTTCATCATTCAATGTGGCATCCATAACTCCAGCCCTGTACAATTCCAGGATTCCAGGTAAAAAATATGCCCTTTTTATTTTGGAAATCTGTGTGACTTCCTTTCCTAGAAAGGCATATTTCCCTGCTTTTTATCAGAACTTTTTTTTTGTTGCTGTTGTGATATTTGTTTGAGGAGGGGATTACTTCTTATTTCTTTATTATGTTTTTGCAACACAAAAGATGTAAGCTTTAATTTCGGGGTCGTTAGAGACCAATATTGTATTTAGATACTGTAAACATGTGTTGAATATGGTTTTAAGGCCTGCTTCAAACTTCTTTGCTTTCACTAAGCCTTGTTTCGCACTTTTATCTCACTGCCTGGGGATATAGGACTTACCTCTGTTCACAAAACAAGGGAGGTCACTGCACCAAAGTTTCACTTCATGTCTACTTCTGAGAGAGTGCTTGACCCAACGTCACTCATAATGTTCTGATTTTAAAAGCATTTTCAGAGTTTATGTATTGTTATGATTATGCCTACATGAGACAGCATAGCATCAAGGGGAAAAGTAACAGCTAATTCGGGCACTTAAAGCAGTACAGTCTGTTCAGTGTGGTTTTTTTGCCAAAGCTGAGGGGCCGTACCAAACAGCAGGGAATAACCAGGAGATGCCTTGCAGACATCACCTGGATGCAGCCACGCACTGAGAGTTCGCTCAGGTGTCTTCCAGGTTGCTGCACTGTGCCACTGCTTGCCAAGGTACAGCCTCCCTACCCAGTAGGTTCAAAGACTTCTGAGGCTTTAGGAGTCAAGATCTAAGGATTAAGACTTACACATTCCATCAGGGTGTTTTCTCGACCATTATGCTTTTCATGTGTCCCAATCACCTACGCAGTAGCACACTTGTACAGCTAATAACAATCTTCAGCTCTTTCACTCTGTTTCCTGATTCAGGGAGCATTTTTTCTCATGAATTTTGACATGAATTTAATTGACCAAATTTCACATTTCAAAACCAAAGATCTGTGAGACACATGTTTTAATCCTCCCAGTTACTGTTTGAAACTATTTTTAGGGAATTATATGGTTTTCAGCTTTGGCTTTCCTGTGGCGGAGAAAGATCACACAGCCCTGTGTACAATACATGCTAGTGCCCTACTACTTTGCCTCCAGAGCTATGAATTAAATCAATGCTTTTATTTTAGTAGTAGTCTTAACTGTCTCTGACTTAATTGTTTTCCCATTATTTTCTGGTGTTTTTAAGAAAGGGATTCAGATTTCTTCTTAAAATACTTTTTGGGGTGGACAGGTTGCTTATTTGCAAACTGGAAGCACCCTAAAACTTTAACGAGCTCAGGACTACACTGCTGGCCCAGTTGTAAAGGGACTCTCTAGGATACCTACAGCCTGTGAGCTTTGTATCTGAAGTTTTACTGTGTCACAAACCGTTTGACTCTTGTTAAATTCAGGGACAAGGTAGTAACTTACCTTTTGAACAGAAATGGATAGCATTACATTAAATGCTGAGGTGCTTAGGGGTAAAGGAAAGAAGTCTGAATTTGATGTTTGAGGAGGCCTGTAGAGGAATTCATACAACAAATAAACTGTGAGGGTCTTTTGACAGCAACAATTAGAATTGAATGGAGAAAAAATGCGCTGCCAGAAAAGTTAAGTGGGGTCATCTGAGGCAGTCCCAAAAGCTTGTTCAGTGGAAGATGGCTTATGCACAGAAATTTTAATGTTTTAGGTCATACAGAGAATGTTGCAGTCAGATTTCTCTGAAGTAATTTTGGGAAAGTCACTAAGGATGCCACCGTGAAGTTTTAGTCCTTGAGACCTTCTGCCTGTGTGTAGAATCTGCCAAGATATTTGTTACAGTGGAGGAGGATCAGTGGATAAAAGCAGTTACTACTGAGACCTACACATCTGCACCATATGCAGCTCAGGACCACAAATATCGTGTTTCCTTGGATAGATGCCCTTGCTGCATGTGCACTTTGAAGCAGGCCAATTAATGGGTTCAGATTCTTAGTGTCTCTTTTAGAGACTGGAGTGTATTTGGAAGGCAGCTGAGCCTCCAGTGTAGTTTCCTCCAAAATAAACTTAATTCTTTTATGCCAAAACCACCCTGCAAACTGAACCAAAGTTCAATAAGGAAGAATGACTGGGAATTCGGAACAGCACTATTGTCTCAAACCAAAATGCTGATGGAGGCTAGAACTTGAACTTATTTCCCCCTCTGTCCTCATCCCATCACAGAACTTATTAGCTGAATACAAATTGAAGCAACCTTCTTCCACCTTCCTCCCTTTTCCCCAGCTACCCTACCACAAAAAAACCCCAAAAAACAACAGAACCAAAAAACAAAAAGAAGCAAACAAAAAACAAGTTAAAATGAGACAACTGAGCACTAAGGGGATATGAGTATGTGGAAGAAAATTAAGATATAATATTCATTCGATAAAAGTTGACACATATGACAGCATAAAATGACTGATTTAAGATAATACCTCTGGAAACCTCAGAATCCAGATGTCTCTCCCCACGAGTTCTCTTACCAGATGGTGGATGAGATCTTTCTTTCTTAATATGTCTTTATGTCCAGTGGTAGCACACCATTCAGACAAAGGAAGAAAAAGGGTATTTGTGTAGAGCTTGCTTGTTGGGACAATATGCTTACTGTGTTCTATGGTCAGATGAGCACTTATTTATTATAAATAGAATGTATTTGAATTACTGTTATATGTTGATCTCATTGTGTCACTTTAGGTTTTGAAATACTAGTAAGAATTGCCTATGCATTATGCAGCATTATTTGAATTATTCATGAGTGGCAAGTGGAGTTCTGCACTTTAAAATGTTGCCTTGGCCTAATGTTTATATTTATGCTGTATTTTTTGTGCAATCCTAAGGTTTTGTAGGGAAAAAAAAAGTGTATTTTTTCACTGTACTGAAATTTTCAGTAAGTTAACTTTCTTTTAAAAAAGGGAACTTTAAAATTACCCTGAAAATTTGGAAGTCTGTGCCTGATTATACGCTCATGAAGGGAAAAATTATAATGGTTTTATAAACTTAGATAGTGACATTTAATGTAAAGAAAAGTGCAGATAAATAGAATTTTTTAGAGTATAATTATGATAAGGCAATGCAAGTTAGCAAAAGGTATTACTGTTAAATATCTACAGTTTTATTGAGCAAAAGAGAACATAGTTATTATTGATTATTCATTTAAAAAGAATATATAAGTTTTGAAAAACAAAAAGCTCAACTTCTTTCAAAGAATATCCCAGTTTTAAAGGGAAAAGATATTGATGTCATTACTCAGACAAACTGCTGAAAAATATTATTTTAAGAATTTCCAGGAACAATCCATAATAGATGATAAGGCGGATGTCTTTTAAAATTCTGGATTTTCATGAATAAATGGTGCTGCTTTATTTGCAGAACAGTATGTGTTAGGAGTCAACTCACCTGTAAAATTAGAGTGTGGAGTCACAGAATAAGCTGAGTTGGAAGGGACCCTCAAAGATCATTGTGTCCAGCTCCTGGGCCTACATAGCACCATCCCCAAGGACAGGGAAAAAACGAAGACATTTTCAGAAGACATTTGAAAAGAGTGATAGTGGAATACAAAATACCGCAAAGCAGAAAGGAGATAGATCTGATGAAGTCATAAAAAGAAGATGACATGTGAGTGAAATTTTAGGTGGGAAATGCTCAGAAAAAAAGATATATTCTCAGGTAATGTTCCGTTAAATCATGGATGTTGTTCCTTCTAAAAGTCATTGAGGTCCAAAACCTGACCAGGTTTCCAAAGCAGTTACTTACATGCTCAATAATACAAGCCCAAATACCTGCTTATGGTGTAATTATGAAGGTCTTCACAACTTCTAGACCTCTGTTTCAAGATTTAAATCAAAATTACCCATAACAGCTCCAGAAGAAACATAATGTAGGGGCACATTATGTTTTATCTACACCTGTCCTGTGAAACATTTAGCCCTGGCCAGGACAGAGGCTGAATTAGTCTGGTCCCAGTGAATAATTTCTGTTCCTGCATGCCCCAGACATCATTCCCTGTCATGTGCCTGGTGATGCAGTGATAACCGAGTCCAGCACAGGACAAAGAGCCTGGTGTGACTGAAGTGACTGAACACAAAATGTTTTAAATATCAGATTGTTTAGAAATTAAGTTTATTGCTGAACTAAGGCACATTTTAAATTACACAATCATATACATCTAATACTGAAATTCTAGATACTAGGCTTAAAGCTGTGGGGTTTTTAAGCCCTTGCACTATATGTGCAAAAACTCATGCTTCTCTTAACAGAGAAGCCAGCAAATGACATCTGCAAGGTATGAAAGAGAGTAGAAACATCATGGAAAGCCAAAAATTCATGGGAAGCCAAAAGGACATCAGCAACATTAACAACAACCTGTTGTTTGAAGTTGATAGAACTGTTAGTTTATGTGGAAAGACTGAGCAATATTTTTGGGAGGCAGTTTCCTGGAAACTTCAGTAGAAATTCTTTCTTAGAAAATGCCCAGAATCAGTTTGCTCCAGCTGAGAAGGTCAATTGTGGCTTCTGCAGAGGCAGCCACTTGTGTAGAAGTGAATGCAATAGCCATGCCTAGATCCTCACATCTTTACCCTGCCATGACTCAGAAGTGTGTATTAACTTCAGTTCTGGCATTGGTTTTTGGCTGCTCGAAGATTTAGTCTTAATTTGAAAATAACTGTACTAAAGGAGTGGAGCTGGGAGAAGGATAAGTAAAAGGAAAATGGGCAATCTTACACAAGCCTGCATAATGATTCAACTCAAAATACTTGTTCCACCAGGTAGATTTTACTATGTTTGCACAGCTCTTAGACTCAATAATTTGACTTAGTGACTTGAGTCAACTTGTAACACTTAAACTCAGTCAAGGCTAGGACATAAACTGTGAGGAGCTGATAAACACATAAAAATGTTTTACCATGATCTGCATATAAGTCACTAGTGGCTTTCCTAAGTCAAGATCTCCTAGGCACATTTAGACACAAAAAACTCCCTGAAGATAAGCCTGCAGGAGAAGAGGCCACTGTTAGTGACAACTGAAAGCTGTAAACTCCATCCTTGTCGTTTAGAGCTGGGTTATGTACTCCTCTAACAAATTTTACTGATGAAGCTTTTAGAAAACATTAGCGCGTGCTTCTTACCCAAGGATGTTTGCATCCCTTGTTTCAAGACAAATTTTCTTTCCCCAAAGGAGAGTTCACATCTTGCTGGAGTAAGTTTTTCTGATGCTGATTTGTCTGCTTGTCATCTGTTGTGCATAAGCTCTGGTTCACGTGAAAATGCCTAACTGGAGTTAATGTTGTTGAAATTATCCTTCCTTTTGTACTTGTGCAGTTTCAAGGAGGAACAATGTATTAGGAGAAATGGTATATGCTATTTCCACTGTTCTGCTTGGTTTTGGTCATGCTAAATAGGAAGTCATGTACTGTTGAAATAAAATAAAGAGGCCTTGTGTTTACACCAACCGTTGTCTCTTTCTGTGTTTGACTTTTGAGAAAAGAGGAAGCTGACGAGCTGTCCAATAAACAATGAAGGCCAAAATACACAGCAACACACCTTGTTCTCTGGGGAATTTGGGCAACCCCCCACCACAGGAGTTTGCAAACTCTGCTTAGTATGTACCATGTTATCTCAGGGGATCGTTTTTCAGATTCAAAACTCCTACAGCTTTTGATGTATCTTTATTACCAGACTTGTTGGCTTCGTAAATCAAAGCCAGCACTTCAGTAATCACTTTTTTTGTGTTGAAGTATACTGTCCTGAAATGCTTTCTTCTTGTGCTTAACAACAGTCACATCTCCTTTGATGTGTGTTTCTTCACTTTCTTACTTTTCAGAGCTTAGGCATAAAAATGTCCCCCATCTAAGCAACTCTGAAACTCAACAGAAGTGGATTTCTTAATACAAAAACTGCCATAAGAGGATCTATAATTACTCACTGAATTGTGTACTGAAATGTTGAGAATTATGTGCAAGCTCTTACCAACTTGCCTAAAATATCGTGCACAAGAAATAAAGCTGTTCTGTATTTTCATCAACCAGCTTATCAAAAAGACATTGAACTACAGAGAAAAGAAAGTGAAAGAAAATTTCTTTATAGACTACTGTTCTTAATAGGAGAACCCATTTAGGCTTTCAGCATGAAAATTTTGCTAGTTAACATTTTACTTTTGAAAAACACCAGTAAGAAATGCTTTTGCAATACTTCACTGGAGTACTCTGTGAGACTTACCTGTCTAAGGCAGTGTGAGCACAGTTCTCATGGTGTAGAGGGTTTCCAAATATATTTGAAAACCTGAAAGCCTTTGGTATGTTCTCAGTAAATCTCAGGATACAATTACCTGTTTCACTACAATGACTTGATGCAGGCACAGTCTGTACAAGTGAAAACAGAGTTTGCAATCTCAAGAAACAGTCACTGAATAATCCTGAACACTTCATCAATGTAATTTTCATTAGTCTTCTCCCATGACGATAAAGAAGAAAACAAAGATTCTTCTTGGTTTGAGATCAGATACTGGATCACTTATATCTCAGCTTAATGGGTTTGCATGACTTAAGAGCACAGTTAAAATGCAAAATGCAGGTTGCTTGCCCAATGCTAGCACTCAGTAATCAGCTGTCTTCCTTTCAAAGCATATGACTGTATTCTTGAATTAATTCTAATTAAATGTGGCCTTTAAGAATTACCTTAAAAATATGGCTATAAATGCCATGAAATCAAGCTGAAATATGAGCAATGCCTCTTGCTTTCATAATTGGTATTAGTTGTAACATCTCAAAATACAGAAGTATTTTTCTTCTTAGAAATCGAAAGTATTAAGCAGTAGATACATTTTCATCTCAGCCTCTGCTTGAAACAATCTCACCTCCTATCACACTGGTGAAGGTTCCTAGCTGTCAGAAACCCAACTCCCCTGATAATTTCATAAAGAATATTGATTCCAGCTAGCTGTGGGCAGCATTAATACTTGTATTCTCTTGCTGCTCTAAAAACTACTCCCTGGCCTTTTATTTTTGAGAAGGAATTCCCATTGTTGTATTTTGATGGCTTGTGAAACAGCAAACAGATGTGCCCATAGAGATCAGCTCTGCCTTGCAGGACATAGCAGCCAGTGCTGAGCAATCCTCCCTACCCTAGCTGAGGGGCTGCATCTGGGCATTTTCATTTTCAATATACAAAAATTCACTTGCTTCAAGGGATAGCAGGAAGAGGAGAAGAGCTTGCGCTGTGCGCAGCAGATGGTGGTACAGAAAAAGAGATTCCCAGATTGTAGAAGTGTAAACCTATAAAGAATTGAACAGTTGCAATCCTCTGCTCTGACCTTTCCTAGTCAGAGGGGGAGGCTGAGGCATCCTGTGAGGCCATGTCTCACATCTCGGTCGTGTACCCACCCACCCCTGGGGCCAAATGTCTCAGTGAAACACACACTGAGTGAGACCGAGTCACCAGGATTAGAGTTGTTTCAGGCACAGTGCATAAGAGCAACAAAACACTGTAAACATGCTAAACACTGTGTCTCAACTTATTATGGGTCTTGTTCTCTTAAGTGTAGTGCTGTGATGAGCCCAGTGCTAACAGTCTGGGAGGTTGCTTGGACACCCTGTTTTGTTGCTCGGGCACCCTGTTGCTCAGCCAGACTACAGAAGCAGCCCAAACTCTCACTGGAGGCCTGTTGGAGAGCAGGAAGATCCCATCATCAGGGCATCTTCATCTCAATGACATCTTGAACTGTCAAGAGTAAAATTAAATTCAAATTTCTGCTTCTGATACAAAAGCTATCTCAGCGCAGTTTATGTGCACAGACAGCTCTCAGCTGCACTCCTGCCTGCTTCGGGTCTTGCTGCCATCCTGCAGCTGCTGCTGCTTCTGGCTGTAGGTGCTGAAGTGGAACTGAGACAAGGAGAGGCAGCATGAGGTGGTGTCATGATCTACCTTCATAAACTCCTGCTCTTCACTTTTTCCTCTCTTTAAAATGAACAGGGCTTAGCAGAATTACCCCTCCTTTATAAAAGCCTGTGAGGAGTTAAAGGGGAAAGAAACAAAATGAAAATAAGAGAAGAAAATGAAAGAAAGAACAAAAGAAATCATGAAAAGAACAGCAGGAGGGGAACAAAAATGTGCCCAGCTTTTTCCTATTCTTTTTCCTAGGCTGTATCTTACAGAGGCATTTCATAGCAGTGGAAGCAGCCCAGAAGAGGTCTTCTGCCTCTTCTTCTAGAGCATGTCTCCTCAAGACTGGCTGGCCAGACATCTACAGTGGTTCTGACCCCTGGTAAACCCCAGCCCTCTGCTAATGTCCCTTTAAACTATCATGTTTCATCACCTTTTGTGAGACCTTCACACCTCTGAAGCACAGTGCATAACCTAGAGAAACAACTGCTTGCTTTGCAGTCTTTACCCTCCCTACTGCCCCTTCATACTTTTGCCTCCAGTGCCACATAAACCTCTCACAAAAAACGACCTACAGCCTTTTTGTAGTACTGAAATCTGCACTGGAGAAGAGGACACAACCTGCTCAAAGAAACACCTTGTTGTTTTCGCCATGAAAAATGCATTTATAAAATCACTGAAACAATAACAAAAACCAGCAGTGTAGACCTACAGGATCTGTGGAGTTACCTGATGGTAATAATCCAAAGGGCAGATGTTGCACAAGCTGCAGTGCTGATGACTACAGGCTGTGGAAGCATGAAATCAATGCAGGCCATGGTCCCACCTCACACTGCCTCCCCTTGTCCCAGTGACACACGAGTGTGTGACAGCACCATCATATGTGGCTGCAGGACCTGTTCCACACTTCACAATAGCTCCTTCCATTACATGAAGCTGTGGACCTGGGTGTGCTTGTGCTTTCAGCTAACCCTCTCCATTATTTTCTAGGTCTTTCCTGCAAAACACAATTTATTTTAAAGTGGCTGGAATGGGCTTGGTAACTTTTTTCCGAAAAGAGATTAGCTGCTGAGTGAGAAGAAAGTAGATGTACCTTAAAGGTGATGAAAAAGAAGTACACAGTGCTCACAAATGAGTGGTTTATGTCACTTGAGGAATCACTGTCAAAGGTATTAAAAAGGTGAGTTTCATATAAATTTCCAGAGCACAGCTTAACAAAGTTCAGTGGCAAGGGTCACTGCATTATGTACTACTATGAAACATACAAAGAAAAATCGAGTTAGAATTGATTCAGAATTATTTACAAGGAGACGGGAGACATAAAAAAGATTAGGATGCAGAAGGGGAGACTCTCCTTCTGAGTCATGAGGTTCACGATTTCCTAAACTACCAGCAGCTACCTGTCGTATCAAAATCCCCCAAGAGTGCAAGGGCAAGGGTGTGAGATTTCTGCCAGACTCCTGTAGGATGAATCACCTGCCTATCCATCCTGGCTGGGTATCTGTAACACACTCCTCCCAGGACACCTGCTTTGCTGACCTTCCCCTCATCCTTACCCATGGAACCTGTCCTCATCATCATGAGACTTAATGTGATCTAAACAATCCCTCACCAACAGTGCTGCTCCACTGCCTCTCCTGATTCACCTATCTCTTCTAAAGTTCTTATGGCCACCCAAGAAAGAAAGTAAAATTTCACCCATTGCAAAAACCCCCCTATTTTCTCGTGGCAAATGTTACCTGTAGATCCTGCTGGGAATATTAAACTGTTGTGGGACTGATTAGGCATCAGGCTGGCTTGAGCAACTCTTTCTCTTACACAGTACCCGTTCTGCGAATGCACAGAAACCTTTAGCCATCACACTGATGACCCTGGCCCTTCTATCTTGAGATCAAAAATCCCCATAAATTTCTGATGTGTTAAAAGCAATTGATTTGGGGGAAAAATAAAACCTTTGGCAGAGCAAAGGGAGTGGGCACAACAACGGCAGAGCTGTTAACAGTATAATATTCTTCAGATAGACAGCAGGTGCATCTCCATGGCACACCACCCTCTCCTCACTGTGTGTCCTCTGCAGGGATAACTGCACTCTTCATTATGCAAGGATGAGAAAGGGACTGAGATGGGTCACACCAAAGGTCTGTCTAGCAAAATTGTCCTGTTTCCGGTAAGGCTGATGAATAATAAGGATGTGCAGGAGGAAAGCAGGACGCAGCACAAGCCTTCCCTTGCAGACTCCCCTCCTTTTGGCCGGCAAGTCACATAAATTTAGTCAACATTGCAGTAGAGAAGTTTGTTTCAGCTCTTAAGTTTGTCTAGGCCCTTTCTGACACATTCATATATTTGCTTTTTGCAAATCCAGCTACTGTAAATCCCACCTGTTCGTTTTGGGTTGGGTGGCACAGTCCTTTCTTCTGTTTATTTTACTGACTGCCTAAATGCACCCCTGCTTCCCAGACTGCAAGCTCTAGTGAATAGTATTGTGTCAGCTTTTCAATCAGCATCACTGTGCTTAAAAATGATTTCAAAGAAGAGTAAGAATGTTTTCTGCTTCTTGTATTTTTGGTTCAATTTATCAAGCAGGTGTGTTCATGTATTTATTTTGTAATTTGGTTTGACAAAGAAAGATTAGGGGTGGGCAGTAAATTACATATGAAGTAGACTGGTTTCTGGTTTCACAGAAAGCAAGGAGGAACTGCCTGTCACCCAAATAAAACAGACCATTTCATAGACCTGGAAACAGCAGAACATTTTGCACTTTTTGCAAGGGCCAAACAGGTTGTGCTTTGCCTGAAGCCATTAAATATCTTATTTCTCTATGCCAAGGCTGATAGACATGCTGAGCTGGGAATTGCTGAAAGATGGTGTCAGATTCAGGGTTCACTTGACTTTAAAATAAATACTGTGTACCTAACACCCGTCCCTTGATCCAGGACTGATTTACAGCATCAAGTTTCCATATTTTCCTCCTTCCTATATAAATGTGCTGTGTGGTATGAGAGCCACTCTAAAGAGGCAGAAACTCTATGACAGGGCATAGAAGGAGGAGAGAGAAGCAAGTGAAGGGTATTTCCTTCCTCCCCACTGGCCCTTGTGTATGTAAAACCTAATTCTTAAAACAGATCCTTTCTGACAGAAAAGGTGTACAACAAGAATATGGAATGTTGCACTCCTAGTAAGGACATGAGAGGAACTGACAGTATATGTGGCAGCAATGTCACCCTTCCCACACAGTTATCTCTTTCAGAGATGTTTTGTGAGGTCCTGCTGATGTGCAATCTGTAAGCACCACCAGAACTGTATGTTCTGGCACAAGTTTAAAAATTTGCATCAAACTACAGACATAGTTGACCTCTGACCTCAGTGAATTTAAAGCTTGACTTCAAGTGGATGCACAAAATGCAAAATATCCCTTTGGATCATCATTCATACTCACTTGGGTTATTCACATGGTCACTCAGAACAATTTTTTCATAATTGTCCCAATAAACATTCAGATACTGTGGTGACAAATGTGGGATGCATGGATGAACCACACAATAATACTGATAACAAGGATAAGCATTTGTAACTTGTTTTCTAAACCAAAGATTACCATGCAGCCTCAATATCCTCATAGATGCAAAGACCACGAAAATTTCAGCTGTCCTTCTCTTGGAATAATGCCACAAAACCAAGGTATTAGACATTACTAAGGATTGCCTCATAATAACCACAACAGCCTTTTAAAAACACTTAGAAACATCCTTTTACTCTAGAGGGCAAGAAAAACAGCATGGCCCCACTGCTTTTCATGTCTTTGGCAGAGCCCAGGAGAGACCAGCTGGACTCTGCTGCTTCTCTGCCAAGACAGGGGGTACAACAATGAGCACCTCCCTTGGCCTTGAGGATTCACCTGCCAGCTCTGCCCCTCTCTGGAGCAGAGGAGGACAATGATGGCTGCTTGCAAAGGTCTAAGCGACTTGCTCTGATAGACAGTGAAAGATTGCACCATATTGCTCCCCTCTGTAATGTTTGTGTTGCTTTGGGAGAGTTAAGCCTTTCTGCAGGCATAATTTAACCGCCAGTTCCAGTCTCAACAGCATGTGGAGATTTTCATAAAGAGAATTCTTACCTGTTCAGTAAACACTACACCCTGGTTAATAAAAATGTCTATATAATTGTTTTGGGTGGTTCTGTTACTTAGGCAGGCTTCTGAAGTGTTAATTGTGATGTTAGTGCTAAATACGCTGAGCTGTCTTTTGCATTTACCGAAATTGTGACTCACTGAGCTGACAAAATCTCTACATGTTTAACTTCAGAATAAGGCTGAGCTAATATATTTCCAAGTGGTATTTGATAAGCAGATTATTCCACTGCCTACAAAAATCCATACTAATAATTAGATATAATTAAGTATGAGAATGATTTGCGTGGCGTCTCTCACTGACATGAATAGCTCCCACACTCCTCTTTGCATTTCACTTGATCAATTCACTATGCAGAGCCTGAGAACCTCGAAGCAACCATGGCCTCAACATTGTATACCGGACTTTGAGACTCCTATTTTCAAATTTTATCATATTGTCATAAAAACAGAACAAATACTCTTAACTCTTATTACTGCCATTTGCATGACAATTCACCTAAACATGACATAAAATTCCTTGTTGCAAATTTTTATAGAATCATAAAACAGGAAAAAATGTAATGCCCCTTTTCTCACAGGTCAGGTTACATATGGGCAAAAATCACATGGAGATGTTATAAAGAACAATCACACTGCAGACATTACATCTTCCTTGTTACTAACGGAAAAGTATTCATTTGAAAATCAAAAAGGGGACTTGAAGCACAAAACTCCCTCACTGGATGACCCACGGGGCTGCTTGCAGGGCTTGTGTAAGCTTTTTTGGCACGTTTGTGCCTTGCCTCTGAGCACAGGTAAAAGTGAAGTCAGCTTGTCTTGTTGAAATTCGGTCTTCCCTGGCCCTTGGGGTGAGTGTGGGGGTATGAGACTGCTCATGCTGGAGCAGTGGTGATGGAGGAGGTGCTGTCCTCTCCTCCCACAGGCTCACCTCTTCTGCCTGGTGACTTTGAAAATCTTCTCCATCTGATAGATCCTTTTTGCAACATCCTGGGGGCCATCAGAGGCAATATGTTGGGCATAAAGACTCACCCCCTCCACGGTGCCCTTGGCAGGGCCTGGCAGCTGACTGCATCTGTATGCTGCTGAAACTCCACGTCCATCATCACAGTGGTGGTGTGGCACAGACAGCCCCAGGGCACCATGCCCTGCCCTTTGGGCTTACTCAAAGCCCTTCTGAGCTCTGCTGCTTAGCAGCATGTGGTCAAAGTGATCTGATTGTGCCAGAGCTTGGCACTATCAGCACAGATAAAACAAACACACCTGCCTAAAATACTGACTTGTTCCTGGAACTTTGTTCTGGGGCTAGCCAGTGTGACTGACAACTTTAACTGAAAAAACAGGGTTGTTTTACCCTTAGTTTTTAGCCTGGAAAAGAGGGGCCTTAAGACACGAGTTCGTTTCTTTTATTTTAGTATTTTTCTAAAAGCAGTTTCCTTATATTGAAATTCCTTGTAAGTACCCTCCAGGAAGGAGGAGGAAAGAAAAAGGCTGTTATTTAGCTGCTGAGTCACTGAAGGGAGAGGTTTGGGGCGGTGCGAGGATGCGCTGCTGGCACGGTGTGGGCTGGGGCTGGCACTGCAGCAGGTGTGGCTTGGGCCCCCACAGCCCTGCCAGCCAGCCCGGGACTGCTGCAGGGACCCCAAACTGGGCTCTTGAGGGGCATGGCAGGGGGGAATCCTGCTCACATGGGGATGGCAGTGTCAGGGCTCAACCTGCAGCAGGGAAACCCTGCTGGGCTGTACTGAACACACTTTCTCCACAGCTGATTTTTGTGAATCACTTGCAGATGTGCCAGAGGGAACCTGAGGCACAGTGAAGACTGTGGTTAGCCACTGGTTATATTCAGCTGAATCAAGCTCCTCAGCTGGTGGTGTTTCTGCATTTGTGGGCAGAGAATAACTCTTTCCTGGAAGTAGAAAAGAAAAAAAGCTATACACTGTGCTCATGGCTGTAACCCTGCAGTCACAGAAGGTTTTGAAACAAAAAAGCATATATCTGATCTCTGAACATAAGGCTTCACTTCCCTACACACAGCTTTCAGATGACTGAGGTGGGAGAGTGAGGGGCAGGGATTTTCAGGTCCAGCTCTCACCTAGAACAGAGCTGGGGAGCCAGCAGGTGTGTTTGAATAGACTTTTTAAAAACAAAACAACCAGGTTTTGGAAAACAGAGATTTCAAACAGTCCTCTTTGTCTGTACTCAACCTAACAAAATTGTGTTTAGTTAAAAAAAACCAAACATAAGTTAGTAACTTAACTAATGTTAGTAAAATCTTCCCTAAAAGAAGCATATTTAGCAGAAAAACAAGTGGAAGTTACCCTGACTGCTTAGGACTTGCAGTCCATACTGACATTCTTGCTTTCAGCTTTTTTATAAATAGTTGTCAATTTGTAGCCGAAAGCAGCATAGTACTTATACTGCAGGGTGTGCATATTTTAACTTACTTTCTTCAGTTCTAGTAAGGTCTGCAAAGATATGTTCTTGGCATAACCTTTTACTACAGTTAAAAAACAGCACACAAACACACACACACACAGACACACACACAAAAATCAGTTTTTCAAAGTATGAGAACTGCTTTAAGAAAATCAGACATGTTTACTTCAGATTGCTGAAGTGCTATCATGAGTGAGGATGAAATGAAAGAGAAAAGGCCAGCCAAAACTTGGGCAGGAGTTAAGTTATAGTGGGGGTGTTCCTGAGGTCTGGCAGCAGAATTGCATGGGTATTCTTGCCTACTGGTGCTTTTCTTGTTTGGCATCAGTGTGACACAGTTGTTTCCCAAGCTGAAGTGCCAGTGATCAAAGAATTTTATTAGCCTGATGAGGACCAAGTGTGGTGTGCGGAGTACGGATTTTGGCCTCAGAGAAGTACACTGGAGTTCACAGGCCTTTTGGGGCAGAATTTGCTGTAAGGTAAATATAGAAATGGCAACTCTAGGCTTCATCTGGTTTTGCCCACTAACATCATATGGTAGAACTGTGTCTTGAGTAATGCCTGTTCAGGCCCCAGCCAAGGGGCTGCTGCTCCTCCCCTGTCCCTCTCTTATACCACTCTGGAGCTTGGGGCAGGCAGGGATGCCACAGCGACACTTGAAAAAGCAAGGAGAGCTGGGTCCAGAACCTGGCACTGCTGCTTTTCATAGCCAAAGGCAGTTTAGAACTCAGACGTTGCACTCCTCTTGCTGAAAGATGGGTTTAGTCAGCACTTGGGGCATCCCTAGATGTTGTACATCTGTTTCTGGTAGCATAACTCACCCACCCTCTCTGACATCTGTGACATTGCTTTTTAAAACGTGGCTTTTTAACTCAGATCACTTGACCAAAAGCAAATCAGGAAGCAATTGCCCAAGTTAGGGTAAAACTAGTGTTGTAGGACAGTCAAGCAGCTGAAGGTAGCAGAGGTAATATTAATATTACCAGCAGAGCAGGTAATACGGCACGGCTGGAGCCAGAGCTGCAGGACTGTGTCCTCACTGACCCCTTCCATGCTTCGTCCTCCCCTTTGTACACTGGGGACAGCAACCCTCGCCCACCAGCACGAAGGGCTCCGGGAAATGAAGAGGCAGAGTCAGTAAAAGTCCTGGTGTTGTTATTCACTGATACAACCTTTGGTCTCAGGCAACTATTTGCAGATTGGGTGCTACATGCTTCTATTTACCGAAGGCTGGCCAACACAGAAATGACTCTGTGCTGAACTGCGATTCAGACAGACAACAAACACAACCACCCCTGCTTAGGTGAAATGGTGAGTAAATTAAGTTGAATCTCAAGGCCATTTCCTAACATAGTACAATTTTCAAACTCTAGCTTAGAAAATGTTGCTGAGGATGCAGTGAACTACTCCTGTTGGACCTTCATTTATTGGTAGCTCCAGACATGTAATTGCTAACTAGTATCAGCAAAAGTATCACCTTAAAGAATTTCTGCAACCTGCAGGTGACTGGCTCACACTCAGCCAGCAAACCTTGAAGTCACAATGGTGAACGCTAATCTTTGCATCACTGCTATGCTTGAAGCTACCAGCCAAACTGTTCCAGCACTGAGACTGAAACCGTAATGCCTCAGCAGTGTGTGCAAATCTGTGTAGTGGTCTCACCTCTCTTGCCTGCCTGTGCATCATCCTCACACTAGACCCAGCACTCAGTGAGCTTCCCACGAGCTGCTCTGGTGACTGAACTGACAACAAAATATTCAAGACTTTGGTCACACAAGGTCAGTCAAATACAAACATCTAAAATGGGTATTATCCATCATTTGATAGATCCAGCAATCAAAGGAACCAGCTCAGTCTCACTCTGAAGACTGATACCAGACTGAAAGGGATCAAGATTTTTCCAGGGTCATAAATCTACTTTCCCCTCATAAATCCCATGATACTTAAAATACAACTAAGGAAAATCTACTTTAGCCTAATCCTGTTTAAACCTAATCTGACCTGGTCTCCCAGAAGAATTATCAAAGTCAAATAGTCCTGTACACAAACTGTTTCACAGGCTCCCTTGGGAACTCAGGGTACAGTCATCATGAACCCAACTTCTCAACTGATCCACTAAAGAAAACTTCAGTCAAATCTAAATGTTTTCCACTCAAGGAAACCCCTCATCATAAAATGACACAGGCTGGGTGGGTTTTAAACAATATATATGTGCGCTATGGTAAAGAGTAGATGAATAAGAATTAGCAATAGTGAATTAAACTGATTTTCTTTTCCTCATATCTGTGCTACAATCTCAGTTATACTACCAAGTGAAGATTAAAGTGAGACTTCATTCTCTTTTGCGATATTAGAAAACCATTAATCAGGCAAAAATATTAGAGATAGGGATTGTAGGTCTCCAAAGGTGAAAGATGTGAGCTGTAGGTAGCACTTCTTCACCTACATGCTTGCCATGCAATAGTTCTGCTTCTAACACCTCTCAGAAGATTATGCCTACAATGTCAACAAACATAACCACCAAATGCTTTCAGACGACAAAATACATTAACTACCAGTCAAAATTGCTATCAATGAAAACTGAAAATAAAACAAACCAATAAAGGTAAGTCCAAATACACATTTCTGAACAGGCCCAGCTAACATTTAATGACACCTTTCAGACACTGGATAAAGGGACTGAGAGATACGACTGCAGAGGTAACATGAAGCTGACAGAAGAGTTCTGTAAAAAGCAGGGTCCCATACTGAATAATGACTTCAGTCTATCTTTATTTAATTATTGTAGCATCTGGGAGCTATAGGAAGGACCTAGAAACACATGGACCCAGAAATACCTAAAAGTGACTTCTCATCAGTAGTGTTCACTGCCATACTAAAATAAACTTAAACCCCTGGTAAAATCCCCAAAGCAAGCATTTTACAAGTATTGATCTTTCCCTACTCAAACCAAACCATGGTGATGGCTGGATATGGAGGAGGGTAAAATCAGTTCAGACACAGCCATGTTCTGCAGCAGCTTAGTAAGCAGCTAAGGTGTCTTGAGTCCAATGGGGCAAGTACATTTGGCTACTATGCAGTCAGTGACCCTAACTATTTCCTTGGATTTCAACACTTTCATGAAACGTGCCAGCCTTGGTGGTTCATTTAGCACACATGGCTCTGGTCTTTCAATAGAGAAGATCATGCTACACTGAGAAGTGGCACACGCAACCCCCTCTACATTTTTAAAAAAACGCAACCACATGCAACCATTAAAAAAGCAAACAAAACAAAGAACTTGATCCACAGTCACAGTACAATAACTGAGAAATGTTGTCACCTGTACATGGATCAAAAATAGCATTACATAACAACTGTAGTAATTTAGCATTTACAGGCATTCCAATCGGAACTTGAGAGGAGGAGGAGGAGGGTTCTGGAAGCGCCTTCTCTTGACACAGGTCATGAGTAACCTGTAAAATGCCTACAAAGAGGGAGGCACTTCGCCCTGCAACCCTCTCAGATGCCTGAAGTTAGTTGAGACCTAACCTGCTTTGGACCAGGACCCATCACACAATGATTAGAGAATCACAGAATATTTCGAATTGGGAGGGACTCAAGGATTATCGAAGTCCAACTCCTAGTCTACCCTGCATTGCTTGTACTTAGGTACAAGAGTAGATATAATTATCCCATTTATTTTTTGTTTTCTCACCATAATGAATAAACCTCAGATTGTGATAAGTAGGCTTACTGCTGCTTGGAAATACATGCTGGTGAACTGGTTGTAGATACAGGGAGAAAAGAACTAGCACCACAAGGGGGGGTTAATAAAAACACAGATATCTTACATAGGCAGTTTGAGACAAAGGAACACTGACCTGAGAAACCCAACTTCCAACACTGCTACAATGCTGGCCTTGAGCTTGCAACAGAAACACACACTGAAATGAAATTTGTATTAAAAAAGCAATTTGTCATCTACATCTTATCATAAAAGGCAAGTACAAGACAGCCTCTTCAGGAAACTATGACACTAGTAATTTCAATTATCAACTTTTTTTTTAAATAGTAGATTTTACCTATGGAAATAAAACAGACAAGTCTTTGGTTGCCATTGCAAGTGTTGATTCTTGCATTTATTTCAGTACTCTCATCTTTACTCCTATTTTTGTTTAATTGACATCGAATCACAAACTGCTGATGTTCTGCTAATTTGCACCCTACAGACCTCAATTCTTCATACCATAAGTGATCCAGTCTTTGGTTCTGCATTATTAGGCTGATGTGCCCATTTAAGCAGAAATGGTCTCTCTATTTCCTTTGGTGAAAAAAGGCCCCAAACTCCGACCCCGCTTCTTTGGCCATCACTAAATTACCTCTAAAATAGGACACTTAAAGGCTGAAACACTTTCTGCTAAGTGTTTACAGTAGATTAAGTGGTAACTCAGGTCTGTAAAATGGCATTTAAAACTCTGTGGTGATAATTCCCACGGCACTCACACAGAGAACTTTGTTCCTGCACTGTATTTTGACATACAGTCACTCATTATTCTTTTAGCTGAAGTTGTCTAACTATTCAGATGTGTCATGTCAAATCCAATGCCATCCAGGTATTTTCAGGTGTACTGCCAAAGTCCTTTTTGTCTTCCAAATCAGAAAGCAGTCCATCAAATATCCTGGGTTTAATTACAGAAAAAGATCAAGGGAGTCAGTAATACATAATTTGTATTACATTCTTATTGCTGGCCGGTTCAGAAACTACTGAACAAGCAAAAAAATCACACATCTATACAGAGAGTAAAGTTCCACTTGTGACTGAATCCCAGCTACATAACATACCTGGATACCTAAAACAAAACTTATTTGCCCTGTATTTCTTCCTTCAGGCAGATGCATCAGATGATACTGTAGAGCAGCTTAGGAACACTGGAAAAATGACATGATTTTGACTCACTACAGATACCAGATCTGAGTCAAATCCTTAAGTACCCTTTCAGTGGCTAGCAGCAATGACAAATACAAGCATCTAAGACATGACACTTGTGAATAATCACCTTCCAAAGGAGAGTAAGCAATGAAAAAGAGCATGCTTTCAAAGGGCTAAGTACCATGAAGATAGTCAGGGCTTCTCAACCCCATAGCATTGTTATGCATCACAACCACTAACCAACCAAAGCATCTGGCAGCCCATCAGCATTGGAACCACCACAGGAAGGCCATCCTTACTCCAAATTTCAGTTTTAACAGTTACAGCTGTCAGTAAGTTTGCCCAAAATCCTGTGGAACACAGTAGTGCACAGCCATAACACTTGGGGCTAGGCAAGTATTTCACAGATTGACATCAAACAGTTTCACAACCTACGTGTTTTCATTTACTCATGTGCTTTTATGGTCCTTTTTATTTCCTAACCAAAAAAAAAACCTTCCATCATTTAGAAATTGTTTAAAACAGAGTGAGACTCTTCCCAGAACATTGTGTTTATTTATGAGTTAAAAAGATCTCAGTCTAACAGGCAAATGTTAAATGAAGGTAAGTGATATGAGAAGCAATTGTTTCTTTGTTGGAAGGTGTACCAGTGCAAGTTTAAATAGTGTCCCCACACACATAACTTTGTCAATACCTGCTCTCTTCAAACAACCTTCCCGTTCCTTTGTTTAGTGAGCTTCAACAGAACTAGAGCTCAGCTCTACATACACTACTAGAAGAACAAAGTTCTGGCCAGCTTGCAGACAGGCTCATAACCTACTTAAGTGTATTTACATGATACATCTCACAATTTCAGAGGAAAAAGAGGGATTTTTCATTCCATACTTTCCTGTACAGATGTGCCAAAATCAAATATTTCAACAAGTGTTCGCAAGTACAACCTTTGTACAGAAAAAATCAGACTGCGATTGAGACCACCATAATCATTAACTAACAGTATCAGTACTAGTACCACCCCTAAACCACTCTAACCAAGACAGTATTAAAACCAGACAGTTCCTCAAACATCCAGCTACAGGGCATTCTCAGATTAAAAA
>VZRF01003737.1:222886-236419 GCA_013396875.1 Vireo altiloquus | reverse complement strand
AAAAATAGAAAAACAACATCTTATGATTATGGAGTCGCTGACATTGCTTCTATACAAAAGGTAGAAATACTGCAATTTTGGTGTTTTAAAGCAGTTCCATGATGAAGTCCTGGAGCATGCCCGTGTTCCCTTATTGGAAGTATACACAGTGGCTGGAGTATTAATTTATCCCGATGACTATCAGCTGACTGGTGGGATACACATTATCCATTTTTGATATAGGCATTATTTATGGATTATCCAGTATTGAAGATGCTTTCCTCCATGGCAACATGTGCTCTGTACTGTGTCCTTTTCCTTCCTGCTGGAAAGGATAATCCAGGCATATTTACCACCTGTATTTTGTTGCTGACACTGACAGTAACTGCTCAGGTCTGCTGGTGAAGATGCGAACAGAATAGTTTAGTCAGTGTACTGGTTCAATCACGACAGATCCACTGGAAATAAGTTTGAAGTTCATTGTTAATATTTTCCTTTGCTCCCTTTAAAGCACATTGTTGTTTGCTGGCATTTTTATCAGGTCATCAAGTAGTTACCTGTATTGCAGTTGCTCATGCAAGTTGTCTCAAGAGAAGTTGGTATATCCAAAGAAGGACATTGGCAAGCTTAAGTATAAGAAAACATCTGTAAGAACTTGTATTAAACTATACACTTGAGCCTCTACAAGGTCACATTCTCATTACAGCAAGAACTAAATCCAATGAACTACCATAAAAGGAAGTATTTCCTTCTGTACATGATTTTTATTATTTACATAATACAATATAGCATAGATGCAGGGTAGCTTATGTGCAATACATAAATATGAACTATCTGTACATGTTTGCATATCTAATAACTCCAAAGTACAAAGTTAGAAGCGAAAACCTGACGCTTTTAATAGTGAAGTAAAAACCAAGACTGAACACAGGCAACAAAAATCCAGTCAGGAGTAGTGCCTTGTGTACGTATGTAACTATTTACAGATGAGAACAGGCATTACCACAACACTAGTCTAAACCGTATTTGTTTATATAAAAACCACAAGTTTCATACATCACAAAAACCCCTTCCATTATAACACAGAAGTGATATATATTACCAGACAAGCATCAGTGAAGAATACTGCCTTTTCTAGAGTTGTTATTGTACAATGCCGTAGATAATGCAGCCCATGCAATACACCCAAGAACACTACAGTCCTATACCCAAGTACAATTAAAAATTATAAAGCAGCCCTCCAAGAGTGGTTCCAGCTACCATTTAAGTCTACAGCAGCCATGTTAGGTATGGTTTTCCATGCAGAACGGTGCAACTGTTACATTTAAAACTAGAAAAATTAATTCCTAATATTCTTCTGAACTTGGAACACACATAACATAAGTAGTACATGAATAATAAACTGCTCTAATATTCTTCAGCAACTTATTTAGACCTGTGTTGCTTGATAGAGATGCTGTGGTATGTCTAGAAACATTTGTAACTGTTTTTTGAAGACCAATCTTACAATATCGTGCTACACAACATTTTTAGCTATGCAAGGAAAAGCAGACAACTCGGTTGCAGGCCAGTTCATAAGCTCCTAACAGGACATTTCCTTTGGGAACATTTTTCCGGATTCTGAAGTTAATGTCATCTTTTCCAAAACAATTTTCTTCTCAAATGTATCTGATTTTTTCCATTTTTCTCAGTGCAGTTTTAAAGTGATTTAAATATGGCATCGAAACACATCTTACTGGGATGGTAGACCCCTCCACACATTCTGCTGGAAAACTAAAACGGAGTGTGGCAACTAAAAGTAGAATGAGATTTTAAATGATAGAAGTAGACTGCCAACTGTTTTGATGTATCCTTCTCCAAAACAGGCATGTAACAATTAGCCTAACATTAAATACCTCATGCACATCTCAAAAGGCAGAGCTGCTGCACACATGCAGATTGCACACACCTGTTTGGCACATGTGAACTAGAGTCTGTCCTCTGTGCATGTGTATTCCTGTGCAGGTTTCTGATCATCCATCTATTCTGGGGAGGGCATATATATTTTCAAGGGCTGTATCTATCCAATTCTGCCTGTAACAAACACCCAAACATTTGAAATGTCATTGAGACAGACAGGACTTGAAGTAAAACTTTGGAAAACAAAGGAAAATGACCATGCATCTGCTCTTTTCATGTTTTTTAAGATGTATTGAAAAAAAAGCCCCACAAAAAGTCAGTCAGTCTTTTCATAAGCACATTAATTTATATTCTCTGAATTTTTTCAGCCACCACAACTGGATTCTCTTTCCTGATTTTTGCTGCAGCTTCTGCTTTGTAATCATATGGGCAGTTATGCTTGTCAGAGTAACGGTGAAGTCCACAAAATAGGTTTCCACATCGGCAGTCAAATCCTGCACACAGAAAAAGAAGCAACATTACTAGGAAGATTAGTTTTTAATTAAGGTGCTTAGGGTGCAGTCACTACAAAGGGAATACATTTGTCTACTATGAAACAAAAATAAATGGTTGTACTAGGTTGTTTCAATTCTGAAGAAGCTGATAAGGCTAAAAGAACACGTATTTTAGCAAGTTTAATCTAGCAAAAGGTAACTAATCATGCAAATTTGTTTAAAACTGACAGTGTTCTCATACCTGTAAGGCCAACCTTCTTCCTGCACATGAAACATCTGTTCTTCTTTGGTTTTGGCAGCTCAGCACCTCTTTCTTCACTCTCTGAAGTACCAGGCTGAGAAACTGATGGGCTTGGTTGAGTAACAACTGTTAAAACAAGCAAAGGAAATAAGGGTGAAATTTGCTTTTTTTGACTTCACTAGCTATTCAGTAGTATGTATACATTAAGGATTAATTCACCTGCTAAGACCCTGACATCTGTTGTTTAAAGTACTACATATACTAGTCTGAAAATGTGAATTGGATATAAGGATTTTTAGGTACTTTATCCATCCCTTCCAACTCTACTTGAGTCAATCTGATTTTTCCCCCCACTTCTACTAGCTAGAAAATATATGGCACTTACTCATTATACCTATACAGGCTTGAAAAGCATGACAGAAATTCCATGTACACATTTTATACTTAAATAAATCATATGATCAAGTAACATTTAATCTAAAACAGTAACAACACTGTCAGTGCAAAAGCTGCTGAACAGAGATACCTCTGTAGGAAATATAACTAACAGGAACGTATTTCAGAAAAAAAATGAAATTTAGTAATGTGTTACTGCCATAGTACTGGGTTGTTTTGCCACTACGGCAGTCAAGTCAGGTATCTAAAGCAGTTCACCAAGACAGCAGCTAGGAAGCTGCTAATTCTGTGACAGATCCAGAACACAGATACAAAACACAGTTCAAAAGAGCCCTCATTTAAATAACAAAGTGCAGATTTGCATTGCATATCTGCATTTTTTGTAGTTTATTCAGTTTCAGTGTTCAAGCAGGTATAGTCAAAGTTCTCAATTGCCTCTTTAGACATCTTTCAAACATATTTAGACACAGCCATTTTATTGGAATAAAGGGGTCTTTTTTCCCCCCCAAAATTTTAATTGATATCCTCTTCATATCCAAAACTGGAACTAAGGAAAGCTGAGAGACCCACTTGTACACAACTGTAATACCTGCTCTTGGTGCAAGTTTGCTCAATACTCTCAGTGTATGATACCTCTACCAAAACGCCTATTAGCTACAGAATGCATTTCAGAATAAATGGAGTATAAAAGCCTCAAGGATTTACTTACAATCAACTTCATACAAATATGGTTTGTTAGTTGAGATTCTTTTGTCTCAGTACTTGTTTTTTAAAATTGTGTTTGCATTGTCATTCAAAGCTATTCTGAAAACACCCAGAAAACTTTACAATTCACCCTACAAAAAGAAAGGCCTCAGGCGAGATGTCACGATCTAAACAATATCTATAAGCAACAAACTCTCAGAACAAACAAGGAACCTTTAGTGCTCATCACAAAAAAAATTTCATGCAATAAAAAAAATGGTTGCTAGTACTTTCTTATATTTCTACATACTAGCAACAGTCCTAATGAACAACCATAGTCATTTATAACGCGGGTTTTTTGTCACATCAGATTTTTTTTTGGTGAAAACAGTTCATTTTGATTAAGATTTTCTACATGAACAAATACGACACTCTGAACTTGTTTTTAAACCCTTAGAAAATCAGTGTTCAGTACCAATTTGTCTACTAGAGAGCCTGTGACTAAAAACTAGCTTAACAACCAGCAATATCACAAACTGAGTGTACCTGTTGGATATTATGTGCCTTGGCTAACAGCCATCAATTGTGGCCTTAAAAAAAAAAGACCAAACACCTCCACAAAAGCATGGTCAAACCCCTTTTTTAAGATTTGTTATACTGCTAGTTTGTTTAAAAATAAAATGTTAATTGTAAGCCAGACGGATAAGTAAGAGGAACCTGAAACATGCACATTGCAATTTGGTGTGCAGTTAGGTAAGGGAAACCGTGGGAGCATTCATGCTGTTTCAGTCATATGCAAAAGAAAATGTAGAGGGGCCATCAACAGTGACATAAAGCCACTCACAACATACACTAAGAGAAAATGGAAATGAGAAGAGAACCATTTATATCACTACCTAACACATCAACGAGGAAGTAGAAATGAAAACACTACCTTCCCAGGAATTACCAAGGCCAAGAGACAGCCTAGTAGATCACTCTACCACAAAACAAAGCCTCTGAGAACAAATACGTCTAGGGCAAATGTTATCAATTACTACAGGTATACTTCCACCTTTGCATCAAGAAACTGTAACAATGGCAGCCTACAACCTGTACAGTGATGAAAGTGATCCTAAGAAATTGCAGCAGCACTTTTCCTGAAAGGGCTGCTGAACTGGATTCTTCCCCTGCAACTAAAGCATCTTCCAAGGAGGAAAAGCAGTAGACAACATGCAGTACTGGCCACTAAAAGGTACCGAGACAAGAGAGGACATAGCTCCCTAAATCCAAACGACAGTGCTCCATTTATTACTCTCCATGAACAAAGGATTCTCCTATTATTTTATGCCAGCAGATTTTAGTCTGATTTGTTTTTATGAAGTTAAATGCTCATAACCAGACACGAGGACACAAAGAGTGCGGCTCATTGAGATCACTCCTACAGAGAAGGACTTGTGGATTCTTCTGGATGAAAAACTGGACATGAGCTAGGAGTGTGTGCTGGCAGCCCAGAAAGCCAACTGCATCCAAATAGGAGTCAGCACACCAAGGGAGGGGATTCTGTCCATCTACTCTGCTCCTTTCAGACCCCAACTGGGGTGCTAAATCCAACTCTGGGGTCCTCAGCACAGGAAAGACGTGAATCTGTTGGGTAAACACCAAAGGAGGGCCACAAAGATGCTCAGGGGACTGAAGCACCTCTCCTCTATGGAGACAGGCTGAGAGAGACAAGGTCGTTCAGCATGGTGATGACAAGACTCTGGGAATACCTTAATGAAGCTTTCCAAGCTTAGAGGGCTTATAAAACAGGGGTAGATTTATACATGGGCAGATAGCGATAGGACCACAGGAAACACTTCTGAATCACAAGAGTGAATTATATCAGATGTTAGGCAGAAATTCTTTACTCCGAGAGTAGTGATGCAAGGAACAGCGGGGTTGGAATGAGATGATCTATGAAGTCCTTTCTAATCCAAACGGTTCTATGGGTCACTGTAGCCCTCTCCATCACCTTGGTCCTGTGCCTTCCCATCTCTGACTCAAGACCTGCAAAGATTTACTTCACTCAAATTTTACCGGGTCAGTTCTCCTACTACAATGCCAAAAACTTTAGGAGCAACTGATTTGCAGAACTGGGCAGAATTTTATTAACTAGTATTTTGGTCTTAAATGATTGCCCATAGGCACTACAAGATGCATTATCAACATGCTCAAGGATGACTATTCTAGCAAATTAATGATAAACACTTAACATAATCCTAGTACTGCATGTGAGTGCCTGAAAAACTGCACAAAAATATAGGCATTTCATCAAGAATTGGGAAGAACTTCCTTCAATTGTAGCCTAAAGATGCATGAGCAGCAGTAAGACCACTGATGGAACTAGTTTGCCAGATTACAAAGTACAACAGCTACTCAACCTACACACAGAAAGGTTCTACAAACTGGAGAATAAAGTTCTTCTCAGATCCTAAATTATTAAATCACAATGACTACATGGGACTGCCTCTCAAAATTAAAAGCCACTCTAAGAAAAGAATGTTCAAAGTTGTCAATAGTTTTTGTAACATAAAATGGCACGGCTGCTTCAAAAAAAGCATGTGTACGATCAGTATTACAGAGATTTCACACTGGAAAGGAATGAATACGATGTTTCAGTTGAAAAAAAACACACTGAAAATAAATCAGTACTGTTTTCTAACACTCTCCATATCAAAAGTGACCAGAAAGGGATACAAAAGTAATAGAATAAAGTTTTTAGAAGCTTCTTTGACTAAAGAAAAAAAATCACCAAAATAGGATCTAAACACCTTAAACAACAGGGGTACAGATTCTTGACAACATAGGAAAAAAAACTGATCTAAGGACCGAGACTTAATGAAGCTAACTGCCAACTCCCATAATTGAAGAAATGGAAAAAACAAAACAAGAGAGAAAAAAAGTAAAGTCAGAAGTCATCCAAAAGACATTAGATGCATTTCTGCAGTTCTGGAGCTGAAACAATAGTAGTAGTAGCAGTAGAAGTCCTAGAAACAATACAATTCTTATAGTGCAGTCAATGCCAGCTGGCTCCAGGACAGATGTGCTGCTGGCCAAGGCTGGGCCGATCAGAAATGATGGTAACGGGTCACTCTTCCACGGGTGCTCCCAGGCTGGAGCGGCCTGTATTTGAAGGACTGCACCTGTGGAAGAGTGACCCACACTGAAGCAGTTTGAGGAGTTGTGTTGCCTGTGGGATGGACTCAGCAGTTCTCAGGGAGCTGCTGCTCGATAAATAGACTCATGTTGGAGAAGCTAAAGTTAGAGGTTAAATCTCTTCAGTGGGAGGGATCTCATGGTGCAACAAGGGAACAACTCCTCTCCCTGACCATGAGGAGCCTGGGGTGGTGAACTGATCACAAGCCCCATTCCCTGGCTCCCGCACTGCTGGGGTAGGAGGTACAGTTGGAAGGAGGGAGGGGCGGGGGAAGGTGTTTTTAAGGTCTGTTTTTTATTTCTCATTATCCTGTTCTGAATTTGTTAGTGTAATAAATCCATTTCTTATCTCTAATTAGAACCTGTTTTGCCCATGACGGTATTTGATGAGGGATCTCTCCCAGTCCTTTTCTCAACCCATGAACCCTTAGTTAAATTTCCTCTCCTCCATCCAGCTGCAGAAGGGAGTGAGTGGCTTTGGTGGGTGCCTGGCATCTGGCTCAGGTCAACCCATGACAAGTGGTTACTGTTAACTCTATTTCTTTAACACATCTTTTATTTCCATTTAAAAATATGCTAAAATAATAATAAACCAAACAGAAAGGGGTTCACCACACCTCACCAACTTGGTGAATATATTGCTCTGACGGTGTAACATATAGAAAAGAAAGAAGTCCATTAAGTTTTGCATTTACTTCCTGCAACTCAGTAGGGCAAAAAAAGGAACTATGAATCATATTTCTAGAATACTTTGGGTATAGTTTGTCTTCAATCCTTAAAAAGTGTAAAAGCTTATCAAAATCCTATAAAATTTATTTTTTAAATAGCACCCATTTATGAATTTGAGGACATAAAGGTGGGGAACCCATGCTGGAGCAGCCTGCAACCCATGAAGAGTGACCCATGCAGAAGTTCATGGAGAACTTTTGCTCCTAAGATGGACTCAAGCTGGAGAAGTTCATGGGGAACAATCTCCTGCGGGAGGGACCCCACTCTGGAGCAGGGTAAAGACTCCTCCCCCTGAACAGGAGCAGAAACACGTCATTAACTGACCACAACCCCCACTCCCCATCTCCCTGTAAGTCCTGGGGAAGAAGGTAGAGCTGGGAAGGAGGGAGGCATGAGGGGAAGGGTTTTTTTAAGGTCTGATTTTACTTCTTATTATCCTGCTCTTGCTTTGTTAATAATAAACGCCATATCTCTAATTCAAGTCTGTTTTGCCCATGATGGTATTTGGTGAGTGATCTCTCCCTGTCCTGATCTCAGCCCATGAACCCCTCTTTTATTTTCTCTCCCCTGTCCAGCTGTGGAGGGGAGTGAGAGGCTTTGGTGGGTGCCTGGCATCCAGTCAGTCAGCTCACCACAACAAGTTACAAGAAAACAACAATGTGAGTTACCACCGAGTTACATTCACCATGCCTTTCTTCAACTGACATTGATACAATTAATTGTCTTAGCACCAGGTTTGCTGTGAAGGTGCATCTAGGTTGCAACTTCAACCTCCACAAAGAAGAAAAAACCCAAAACCCCAACAAAATCAAGATAAATAAGCTTGTCAAACTTCATTGTTTAATTTTTTCTCAACTCCTCCATGTTCTAGTCAGTTGTTTCGATTCCAAAAGCAAACAAGTACAATTTCATGTTACAGACTACAAAAAAAAAATTTAGTTTAATAGATGTAATCTTTCTTTTACACTTTCTAACTTGTAAGGGAAATATGCAAACTTTCTTTTGGCAATGAATATCTTCTGGCAGAAGAGAATGTGACTTCACACTGTTCATGGTCTATTACCAACTGGTTATGAAATTTGTTACAGGTTATACCCTACGATCAGGCTACGCTTACAGCTACACTGTGTTTCATTAACAACTCCATGATTGCATTATCTTAGACAATCACACCTCAAAGAAAGTATTAACTTTTGTTGCTACTAGGTGATGTGAATTATTTACCATCGTTCCAGTTTGTCCTTGAGAGACCAACACATAATGGATGCTACTGGAAAAAAGGAAGATAAAAAATCTGCCTAGTATGGACACATGAGGAATTTTTTTTACACAAAGTCTAGGCCAGCTTCTCTTGCAAGACACAGAGTAATGTGCCACTGAATATAGCCAACATGGTTAATTTAAGAAGTCCAACAAACCCTAAGAGTAGTATATAAGGACATTATCTTATGTTGTCTAGGATCTGTGCCAAACAATAACACTTAAAAGAGAGCTTGAGCATTAGAGCACCTGAGACTGCCTCATGACTTTACAGGTGTGTTCTCTCAGGAGGTAGTTTAGTTCTTCAAGTTTTTTCCAGAGGCATTTAAGTTCTCTGGTAGTTTTTTCAACCATTTCTACACAAGCCTGGGACAGCTTTCACTGGTTTCAACCTCTGAGATCATCTACGACAATCTGTAAGTATCTTTGAGCTGCTTTGGATTTTTTCCCCCACTCTAATCAATAGTGAGCTGTGTGACCTATCATACAGCTGACCTGAAAAATAGGTTATATATGAACAATAACTAAAGATTTTCTTTACAGCTGGCAAAATGACAACAGTTCTAAGAAAAGTAAAATCATCTGTTCCTTCCTCACTACTACCATTTTATGTATTCGTATTTCCTTCTTGACACATTCCAGTGGGATTTCATAACACGGCACAATGGGTTAATGAATACTGTAGCAAAGTCTAAATTACTTTTCAGTCACATAATGAAAGCCTCTTCAGATGACATCAGTTACAGAAATTTAATAATTGCAAAATTTCCCTTTCAATCCATACATATTCAAAAACCCAATATATTGTATAACTGTACTTTAGTTCCTGTCAAAGAACCTTGACTTAGCATGACTTATGAAAATGGTAAAACCCTCTGTACAAATACCGAGCAATTAAACATCGAGTGTCAGGCCTGCCTTCCCTGGCAAAGATTTAACTACATAAAAATCACTTTGATACACTGCTGAGTAGCATCTGCTGCCATTTTCATCTCAGTGACTTCAAAACTAAAAAATGGATTTCATCTTCACCTTGAGTGAACAGACTTTCTACTATACATCACATTTCAGTTTTTAAAACTGTTTCAGAACTGGTAAATTAAATAAAAAAGTCTGGATTTGTTTAAGTACAAAACAAGTGTGTTATAATATCCATTTGAGCAAACTGGTATGAATTCAATTGTTCACTGGTTAGGTTAGGCAAGCTGCCCCTCCACTCCAATAAACAGTTTACATGTGGAAGTTCTACCGCTACTCCAGCTGCAACTATCCAGCGAGACAATAAACTGTTAAACAGGCAACTCACACACAGCAATTAAAGCTGCAACAACCCTGAAACAATGCATTGGTTATATCTACTGATTGCTCAATTAGTTCAAGAACCCTAAGCAACTTCTGTTAATGTTTTTAAATCACATACTGTCCCTTCCCCCACAGCCTCACTCCTCTGTAGAATGGAATTTATTAAGCACCCTTCTCCAAAAACAAGCCATTTTGACTGCCATGAGCCAACTGGAATTGTTCTGCTATATAATATAGAGAATCCCAACAGTTTGACTTCAAAACTGAACACTTTACCCTAATAGGATTTTAGAGTGCCTCACTTTGAAAAACAAATGTTAGGGATCTAAAACCACCCTCATAAGTGTCAAGTTTTTACTAACGATTAACATATATTTTAAAGTTGATCTGGAACTAGTCCTATTTCTTGATTGTGAGGAGACAAGACTCAAAAGCACATTTCTCAAGACCATCACAACAGGAGATGGCTACTCAGAAAGCAAACAAAAAAAGACTTGTACTAAGTCACCGGTTGTGCCCAGTGTCACTCTGAGAACGTACCTGGCTCAGTCTCTGTTTTCGGTGTTAAGTCTTCTTCTCTTGAAATGCTCATTTCTGTCATTTGCTGCGTTACAGGCAAAGCGGCAACAGGCACATTTCTGTTTAAGCACAGCAAAACACATAATTTATGTCAGTTTTACATTCATAATAAAAGCTTGAACTGTCCAGGCCCATTAATGAACTACTGGTTCAGTTACTAGTGATACACTTTCCAGACCTATGCTTCTACTATCTTCAGAACAAACTTTTTTACTCTATTTTAGTTTCCCTAGAAGAAAAGAGGAAAGCCTGTAACAAATTATTTCTCTAGAGAAATAAAAACCATTCTTTTTACTGCAGCACTACAACACCAAATATATGAATGATTTTTCAATTTACATGGATTCATAGAGCCCTGTCAGGTCATAGGTCCTTTTTCCTCTGCAGACACTCACTGCAACAGGGTAGGATTGCTGCAGGCCTTCCTGCACACTCACAGCTCATTCAACCCTCACAGTACAACCTTAATTTTACCTTGTTTTTTCAGATATGCTGCCAGCAGCACCTTCACAGTTGTTTAAGCTACTGTCTGCTCTCTGTGCAGATGCAGAGTCTGAGGTAGGACTGTTTGAACCACTGGTTGTTCCTATGTAACAAGAATTTGACAAGTTATGAACAAATTGCAGGAAACACATTAATCAAATAGTCTCCTATACACCTACGAACTGTCTGCATACAGTCTTCACTGCTACTGTTTATTAGTTTTTACTTAAAAACCAAAACACAGATTGCATAAGAAAATGCTAACAGAAGAGACTAAATGGAAAAGCAAGTTATGGTTGAATGCCAAGCAAACCAGAACACATTACACAGAAATGTATTTTTATCTTTACTGTGCATTAAAGTAGTATTCTCTTTGAATATTCATTCTTTCAGTTCAGCTTTCATAAGTCCTCAAAAAAATGTTCTCATATTTCTTGTAATCCTCTGTATGTTTTATTTTAAAAGAAATAAAGAAACCCCCAACAACTCCCCACGCCCTTACCCATGGGGCTGATTCTACCACTATTCTGCTGTCGCTGAAGATGTTCTTTGTAGCAAACAGAACACATCCCATTTGTCCTAGGATTTCCATAAAATCCACATCCTGTACTACAAAGCATAGGCCCTGGGGTCTGGTTTGTCTCCTGAGTCATCTCGATGCTGTAAATAAAACCAAAAAACTGCATTAGGAGTTGGCATGACACCAAAATCAATTACAGGGTTAAAAGTATTAAGAATTAAAACAATTATGAGAATGTCTACCCCACCAAGTGATATCATCATTCTAAAAAGAGGGTTATATGAACGTTAATACACCATTCAAGACTGCAATTTCTTGCTAAGTAACATCATTATGAACCTTTAAGACAAGAAAAAATGTCATCATACTAATACTGAGAAATAATATACTTGCTGGGCACTGAGTTGTATGTACAGGTTAATTTGACAGCCAAAAAAACCTCTTAGTGTATCAACCTCTGAGCACTAATAGGGATATTCAGAATAAGTAAGACCAAGTTCATACCCACAAAGCAGTTCTGGCAAATAACACAGCTTATTTTTCCTTGACTCCAGCAGAAGAGCCCTGCTTTTTCAGTGCTGATCTCACATCATTGTAAGGCTAATTCCACTATTAGCAGTACCTATTCTCACAATACTCTTCCAAGGGAGACAACATTAGCAACTCCAAACTGTTGAGTGTGTTCTTTATTACCGAGATGACACATTTACAAAAGAAAAAAACCCTTCTCTAATCAAGTCGTATAAAGACTCCTAAGCCTCCCAGAGGCAGTCAGTGCTAACTTTTCCAAGAACTGTATGCTGGAAATAAGGTTCTCACCTTCACTTCCTGTTAAACTCTGCAAAGCAAGGTGAGTAGAAAACTGCACAGCAGCAAAATCCTTAATTCCCAAGGGCAATAAAACTGGAACACAGCAATCACGCATTTGCTACAAATTGAGGACATGTAATAATATTGCACTAAAATTTAAATTTAGTAGAAGCTGTTCATATGGCATCTGAAGTCATTTTAGTATAAATTTTAGACTGCTGTTTGTCTATTCAGAAACTGTCACAGTAAGAGATATTTGACAGCTGACGCTAGGAGTCAAAAATGCCAAAAGTGAATTCATTACCATGTATAGAAAAATACCTCTAATTAAGAGAGCCCATACTGCAAGTAGTAAACTTATGTTTCCCTAGTACTACCACTGCATCTGACAGGTGCCTTTAGCTGAACTAAACTTCTGGGATCACAGTAAACCAAAACCAGGAGAAAGTAAACAAGCAAAATTCATCTTGCCTGCTGGTGGTCACAGGGCCTAATTTTCCAGGTATAAATAGCTGTACTATTTATAGCTTTATAACACCTTCCAGGTATAAATAGCGTCCCTTCTGGCTACAACACGGCTTCAGACTTATTCTGATACACTTTTACAGCCAAAAACACAAGTCAAAGGAGCCAGAAAAAAAAGTCTGACCCACCTAGAATAAATCTTAAAAAATCTTGTCATATAATACAAAAAAAGACTTCTGCCCTTATTATTACTAAGCAGGTAAGATCAACATGCTATCAAACGTGCTGCCAACATCAAGTGACCTGCTTAACCTCCAAGTTACTGTGCTAAAACAAATTTTATCACTTACTAAATGTTGCTTTGGGTGCCAACTCCAATATCCTAGTATAAACTAGACACTCAGCAGTTCGTTTGGTCTGCACAGCCTCCCACTACTTGAAATGCATGCCCCTAACGGAACGATCAAGTCGTTGCTACCCAGCGCAGAACAAGTCGCGCTTTCCCAGGCTCCGGG
>VZRF01003737.1:87589-221410 GCA_013396875.1 Vireo altiloquus | reverse complement strand
GGAGGAAGAGGAGGAGGAGGAGGGAGGAGCCCAGCCCGCCCGGCGGACGCGGCTCCTCCCCCTGCCCGCCCGCCGGTGCATGCGTGCTGCTGCCCGGCGCTCCGCCCGTTGCCGCTCTGGGGCGGGCCCGGCGCCGCGCCGGCCGTTCCCCGCTGCCCCACGTCACGGAGCGCCGGAGCCCCGGGCCGGGGAGCAGCCGCAGGCGGGGCGGGCCGGCTCCGCGCCTGCTCACCGCCAGGTGTCCGCGGGACCGAGCGCCGGCACGCTGCGGCACAACGAGTCTTAGAGAGCATACGTTGCCTTGAAAATATATTTTTTTTTTGTATTTTTTTCTTTTTATTTGGCCTAAATTGGCGTACAAGGTCTAGGCGTCTTGTGAGATGGAAAGTAAAAATGCAGGAGAATTGCCCCGAAACGGAAGAGAACCTCAAATTTAAATTCCTGGTTATAAATTTCATTGCCAGTTTTCTGCTAACATAGTCCTTTCACTGCTCTAAAGAGCAGACCTTCACAAAGAAGAGCACATGAAGAGGCAGCTATACATTTTATTTAATCCAATATAAAGAGCAAATTCTACTTGCCATTTTGGACAGAATCTTATCCTCTAAGTAGTCCGTACCTTCAAGAATACCGTGCGATTCACAAAACTGCCTTGGAGGCATTTGATAACTTGTGATGTTTGAAATATCAGGGATCCATAAAAGGAGGACACTCCCGGGGTAACTTTAGGATTTTACCACAAAGAGCAAAAGAATATGTGCATCCTTAGAAACCACAGCTTGAGTTTGATTTTGGACCTCCTGTTGTTTGCTGAGCAGCATCACAAGGTGCCTTCTGAGGATATGGGTGACTGGTTAGAGAAAGAAACACACTTTTAAAGAAGTCTTCTCTACATACTTACTGTAGAGCAGAAACATACTGCTCATACTGCTTCCATTGTCTTACAGCTGTTGTTTCTGGTTGTATGTTGTGAATTCTTCAAGAATGTGGGTACCTGGCACTTGGCAGATGAGGGAAGCAGGAAATAAGGGTTTTGTGAATCTGAGCAGGGTTACAGGCACTCCATTGAAAGACTGTAAGATTACCTTCTGATGAAGGTCATCTGCCCTTTGAAGAGTTTGGAAGTATAGCATTCCTGAAACATTTTGGTGGAGATAAATTGTTTTCAGGCATACATGGTGAGCAGTCCAACAGAGGGGTGAGGGACCATCTTTCCCACAGATTCTTCTCTAAAACATGTTGTACTCCCTTATGGCACATAGTTTTAAGCTTTTGCCTAAGAAGGGTAGTAAAAGACTGCCAATGCTTTCTCCCTGCTTTCTTCTCTAATGCTGACATTTGGGTATCTCGCCTTCGTTGTGGGGACTAAAAGAAATGTAGAGGATGACTAGATTACAGGGTCTTCATGCTCTTTTTCTGTGTACTATGGACAGTATTGTAAACTCCTGTTCCTAGGTACAACAAGATAATAATTATAATTATACGTATTATTATAATACTAGAATTATTGTTACGATGGTGTAATTTAAGGCATGCTGAGTTATGAATGTCTGTGACTGTCGTGAACAAGTGCCTCAGTGAAGCTGGCTGTGTTGATCCTTGCCGGTGCTTCTCAATTTCCTCTCCTTGTTGTGCCAATGACACATCGGTCTTGCCCATAGTCATTTTAATCTTCAGCTTTTACTGTGCTCCCAGAAGTTGTGTCAGTTCATAGACTATTCTGCATAGCATTCTCTTTGTGCAAATCCTCGCATCCTGCTCTCATATCTCTAATTTTCAGTCCTCAAGAGCTCTTTTTAATATTTGATACTTTAATACATTCTTACCTTGTTTTCTGTTGGTGCATTAGATAGTTTTGTATCAACAGATTACCCAGTGGCTGGCTCCATCACTAGATTAATTTCTCTAATGACTGCATTACTTTTAAACCAAAATCAGGGCACAGAATATAATCCGTCATTGGATAGTCTGTACTTATGACTGAAAAGCTATATCTGACCATAGGCATTACAGATTTCTCATTCCAACTCTTTTCTGCAACATTGCAAGGAAGAAGCCCACATGTTTGGGTGTTTCTGTCATCTAAAGCACTGCAGTTTTGTGAGATACTTAGATGATCTAAATCAGTATTGGGTGCAAAGAAGCCAAACTTATTTTTATGACAAATATGGAGCATTTTAAATGTTGGCGTTTAAAAGTCACTTCTGAAACTTGTATATCAGGACAAAGGTGTTCCCCAGTAACAGAAATAACAGAGTACTGCTGCCTTCAGAAGACTAGATCTTATATGAGAAATTACTCAGAGTTACTGGTCTTTGAAAATTTGCTTCCTCTTTACATTTTCAACAGTCCTTAACTCAGGCGTAGGGATTATGCTAACTTTTCACTGAAAGATGCCTTTTGTGGCAAAACCAATTGATAGCCCCTGATTCTAATAGATATTTATATTATTGTATTTTGTTTTATAGCATAATTTACATTGTGTATTAAGTGTTATTTATAGATTTATTTGGATTTCATAGCTATATATGGATAAGTAACAGTCCATGCAGCTTATGATTGTAGGAAATACTAATCATTACTTCAGAGAAGACTATTAAATATAGTTTGATTTCAAAGGGAAATAAACACTTTACAAGAAATATGTTCTGATGCTTTAGATGGACATACATTTTATTAGAAAGGCAGATTTTCAGTTCTGATACACCCTTTCTGTTTTTTACATCTTTGCACTGAGGAGAGACCACTTCTGAATACTGGAAACTTAAAAGCTGTTTGAACTTTGGTTCAGTTCTCAGGGGTGTCCACAAATACATGCATGCCTGCAAAACTAAATAAAGAGGGATCAATACACAAATAATTTCTTTCTGCAAATTTAGGGGGGTTTATGTTGAAATGTTCTTCTGGAACAATAAGGACCAACTGAAAATTTGGTCTATATTATATAATGCATATCACCTTCAGACAGCACAAGTTGCTTGGTGAGGCATCCAAGCACCCCTTTTAACTAAGATGCTAACATGGTTCTGAGGTCTTGCTTATTTTCTGGATGTTTTAAATGTTCAGTGGCCTGTGGAAGATGGAGTTACAGTATTTCACTGTGCTGTAGTGTATCCATGTCCGTGAAAGGGCATCATAGCAGCTATTGCAGTTTAAAGTGACTTAAAGACACTTCACTGTAACCACAGGTGCTCATTAGCAGAATTTCATTAACTGATAACACCAAATTTGTACATATCACTAGATTTGAAAGCACACCAGAAATCTCAAATGTCTTCATTGTATCCCATAGTATTTCTGCTGTAACTCACACAGAGGTTAAAACAATGCATCCCCAGAGAAGCCATCTGTCTGATGAGTCAGTCTTTAAAGAAGATGCTTTGGCAAAGTTCCTGTAAACCCCACCCTGAACAGAACGCCTATGTGTCCTTCAAGGTATCCAGGTTACAACACCTAGAGATCCATTTACCTAAAATTCTTAAAAGCTTTTGAACACCCTGTTTTAAGTGACTTTTAAGAGGTATGTGGCAACTCAAGAAAACCAAGATGCATGTTAGTCTGATTTCCACAATGACTTATTTCATGTAGTGGCCAGTTTGGGCTTCTGCAAAAGAATTCTTCACATGCCAGCCCTGTATTCTTGCTATGGCAGCCTCAGATGATGTTTATTTAACTTATGAATGCAAGAACATTCATGAAGAACTTTCTTGCATAAGCCATTTGCATTAGACTCTTTTCAGAACTGTCCATGTTCTTGTTTTGGCAAGTCTTTAAACTCTGTAACTTAGTGTACTTTAAAAAGCCTTGTAAATGTAAACAAATGCAGGTAATTTTCATTAAGATAATAGTTTGATATTCATGTTTCATTTCTAGAAGTAAGATATGTTTGGAAAAAACGTACAGCCACTGCTGAGAGTACATTTTGAAACATAAAGATATGCAAAATTAACAACTCTGAGAAAGCATTTACTTCATGGCACTCCAAAGTCAGCACAAGCCTTCGTGTTACCTGCTTCTTCATTTCTCAGCAGTCATAAGTTTCTTTGTCCTAACCCATTTCCAGATTTCTGATGGCACCAGTTTCTAGCTTATGCTTTTCCCTTTGATTGTGTCACTACAAATAAAAAAATTTAAAAAGAAAAGAAAATAATTCATTTATAGAAGAATAAAGGTAGTGTTTACCCAGAATATAGGATAATGATGATACAGAAGTGAATGCAGATGGCAGCAGGGAGAACTGTCTATACAGATGCACTTGCCAGACTGTCTTGCCATTTTGGATAAGGCTGCATGCTCCCTTGCATTTTAATCAGAATTAAAATGCAAAAAAATCCAGTGATTGCAACATTGATCTATAATATTGATACATAAAATATATAGTGTTTTTCCTGCTGATGATCTCATTACAGTTGCTGCTTCTTTTATATAGCCCATACTATATAAATGAGAGATACATTTCTCTCCTGGTATGAAGAGGGCTACTGGGATCAAAGTGGGAATTACACTGAACATTTCTAGAAATTAGGTCAATACCTAAGTATGGATTTATGCACTAACTTTAGTTGAATATATTTGTCTAATAGATTAGGACAAGAGCACGTGTGATGACAGTGGGAGAATCAAAAGATCCTTGGTGCCCTGCCATTTGTTTAATCCCTGGGACACTGCATCAGTGCTCACAGTACTCCTCCTCGTTAAATATTAGCCCAGCCTGCCATGCTAGTTCACCGACTCAGTTAAACCTGTTTCTAGACATACAAAACTGAGAAACAAATATTCTGATATGAACGTCTCTCCATGGCATCAGATGGCTTTTTCTACTGGGCTGGTAGGTGGGATTGGCCAGTTTACTTTGTTTTCTTCATAATCTGGAGGTTGAAAGCTGCAGAGGCAGGGAGAATACTGAGAACTGGCACTCAGTGTGAAAATACTAAAGGAGACTTCCAGGCCTATCATGAGCAATACCAGGGATACCTCCCTAGGCACTTTGGCTTCATTCACTGAGGCTCACCAGTGGTCTTGCAAACTCAGTCACCAGAGGCCTGAAAATCCCTATAATAGTCCTTTAATAAAATAAGCATTGCAAAAATACAATACATAAAATAAAATAGCATTATAAACATTTCTTCATCTGGGAAAATATGTAAGTTACCAGAACTCTAAGGAAGCATTCATTCTTTGGACATACATTGTTTTTTCTGGCTTATTTTTCCAGTATGTCTAAGCATGCTATATATCCTGTATATCTTTTCATCCTGTTTAGGTTTTTCAGTGCCTGGGCTTAATTTACTTGTTTGAAACACTTTTTAATTTTCAGCATTATCCTTTCTGATTGGTTTCCATTGTTGATAAACTTTCTATTATCCTCTGGTTTTGTCATCACATTTTTTTTCCTTATATCTCACAGTTTATTACCAAGGCAGATTTTAAAGCTAGGTAGTCATAGAAGAGTGTACTGAACGTGTTCATATTGGACTGAATTCTTGGAGCTTTGGATTCTCAGTTCATTGGAAATTGAAGTCCTTTTTTGTCCATCCAATTCTGTGTCCTCATGGTCACAGCAATGGTGTAAACATTTATGGTGCTTTTTCAGAATGTTTCTATCATCAGAATCCAATCAGAAAGAAGCTGTGCAAGGTCCTTTTGTAAATGTTGAAGAAAACCTTCTTTACAGTGTGTTCCAACTATGCACTCATAAGATAAACTAATTATTTCTTTTTTTTCATCGAAAGAGATATAGTGGCCAGATACCTTTCTTAAATGGTCAGTTTTTAAGAAGTAATTGAATATCACCTCATTAGCCTGGTCTCCTCCCTTCTTACCTAAGAGTCAAACTCTTTGTTGAAGGAGGTGTGCATCTTGGTTTAAGACAAGTTAAGAAGGTGCACAGACTAAAATGAGTTACCTTCCCTGTAGTTTAACCAATCTGCTTCCACCCATAAGGAGAAGCAAATATGAGTAGATATAAGTGAAAGAAAAAAAAAGATTACAAAAAAACCCTAAAGTGGTAACAGGCAAAAAATATCAGTAACAGTCACAAGTTACAAAGGTGCTGAAATCTCCCTGACCCTGGGGACAAAGTGACGCTCCAGCTGGTGTAGCGACCCCAGGATGGTGGCCCCATTGCTGACTGCTGTGGGGTGACAAAGGGAAGTGCCAGCCCCCCTGCCCTCCCACTGCATGTCTCTGATGGCAGCAGCTCCCTCTGTGAACGCAGCTGGCAGCTCTGGCAGCTGGCACTCGGTCAGGGGCTGGTTCCCCTGTCAGCAGGAGAGGGTAAGCACCCGACTGCTGCTCGGACTCTCTTGTCTTGCTGCGTCCTCCTGGACTCCATGGCTATCAGTGCTGCTGTTCCCATGGGTGTGTTGGAGAGGCAACACAGTCTCCCCCACTGAAAATTACACCCTCTGGCCACTACTGCTGCAAATTCACTCTGAATCAGTTTTTGATTGTGAAATGCAGCTTCTCGTGTTGCTGCTGTTGCCAGTAGAGCCAAGAGGCAAGAAGCAAGAGACGCAAGAGACAAGAGAGAGCTGAGAGTTGAGCTGAGTGACAGGAGATCTTGGTGTGGGCAACTACTGAAAGGGATCAGCACTTCCCTCCACTGCCCTGCAGTTCCATTTCTGGCTGCAGGGTCTTGAAGAGACAGTAACAATTTTGAGCACAGATAGATAAGGAATACAATAACATTTTGGGTTACCCAGGACAGTGGTTTATCTCACCCCTATCTTTCCACTTCACTTGATTTATCACTTCAACATCTGAAAAGCACAACAGAGCATAATTACACCTAAGAGTGTAGCTTAATATTAAACATTTCATTCCATTGTTCAAAGAAACGAGCTTTTGTGAGCCAGAAGCAATATACCTGTAAGCAGTGTTTTGACAAAAATTATTACTATGGCTCATAAAATACAAAACAAAGATATAGCATATGGAAGAGCTTAATGAAGTCTGATTTCGCTGGCAAAAAAGGGTAAATCTGATGTATAGCTAATCATCTGAATTTATACTTGTGTAATCTTTCTTTTTATTTTTTAAACTGGTAGCTTTATGTTTGAGAATTTTTCTCTTCCAGTCCACAGAAAGTCATACACACAGCTAGTGGATATTTAAGTAGACAGTCTGTTAGTAAGATTCTGCGAGTACAATTGCTAATGTTGAGACCTCATTTCTTGTCTGCCTTTTAGCCAAATTAGGGATTAGATAACTGTGGTGCAAGTTTATGCTACAGATATGTCTTGATGATGTTATCTCTGATTGACTCTGTGCTACAGACTCTGGTGCATGCACCTTTTAATGCCAAAACTATGTTTTTGTCCCTGTCTCTGTTCATTTGTAGGAGGAACAGGAAAGCCAATTTATTTTACTAATACCAGAGATACTTTGGTGGAATGGGAGTGATTTGTCAGTATAATATAGCAGACTTGCTATGTTGTACTTTTTTTCCTTGGCAAAGACAGAGATACTTGTTTGCAGACTTAACTGTAGCACTGATGTCTTGTAATTTGTTTTGATTCATTTGGAGATCTTAAACTTCTTCCTGTGTCCTTTGAAAATTAAGAAACCATTTGAGATCAAAAATGTTTTTCTAATATCAATATAAAAAATGCAGTCTTTGACAATAAAGGGAGTTAAGGGAGGAAGTGCTGCTGGGTGGATGGGCTCACCAGGGAGAAGGGATGTCATACAGGTAACCTGGGCACCTGTGTGCTACTAGGCAGCGCATGCAGGCAGACTGGGAATCTGTAAGTAAATCCGCTAATTAAACACCTCTACTTGCCTAAATCCCAGCTAACAGGTATATCTTCCACTTGCTGTTTTTTCCACAGGACTTCTTGTCAAGTGCAACTGGGACAAACCTGAGATCCAGGATTCAACTTGGCATTCCGCATCACTTGAGGTATAAAGTGCATAGCCCAGTTAGTTGACCTGCATACTCAGCAATGTTGGAACATTGAGGAAATATTGAGGAAAGTGGAATTGAAGCCAATTCTTGATAGGATCAAAGCCAGGGATGGGGAAATGGGTGCACATAGGAAATTGGCTGAGTCATTCAAGGAACGGAAAGAAACATAACTGTGATTGTCATCAGTCTCAAAATGATGAACCCAAAGTTGTTGAAATGAGGAAGCTGAGATTAAGGAATAATTACAAAAGATGACATCCAACAGAGGATTACCATTAGCCCTAATATATTATAATATATGTAATTTGGGTCCTTTTGTAATTGATTGTGAAACTCTAACTTACTGTAATGGAGCAAAAGGTGAACATTATGGAGCATTAAGGACAATGCAGTTAGGACAACAAAATGAGGCCAAAGACAGAAAACCATAGCTGTTACTAGGCCTAACCAGAACCCTGTAGAAATACCTGTGGACAATAAAAAGTACCATTTGTTCTCTTTTGGGGAAGCTGATTTTATGGCAAACTGGTAATCAGGATGAATATTTCTTTCCAAGGAAGATACCAATGATGCATAGGTGAGAAAGCATAGAAAATGACATTAACAGACTCAGGGCATCAGGACCACTGAACCATGAAGAGATTATAGTTTGCATTTTTCCATTCTCTGTTTCTCTTTGCTATATTTTGGGGAAAAATACCAGTGTTTTGTTAATAAAGAAAACAATGTGTTTACCCTCTAGACTTGAGTTTGTCTATCCCAGAACATTTTAAAAGTAGTCTAAGTGTCATTACTGATAAAATTCCAAAATAATATTAAGTAATGATACTGGTAATGAGAGGAAAATACAAAAATTTGTGGAAATTCTGCCTACAGATTTTCTTGTTGCATCTCTTGCTTATTGTTTCCGTCCCCACAGGAATTCACTTGGAAAATATTGATGACTTTTGGTCATGAAATCTCATCATGTCCTGCAAACAGACACTTAGTTTTGTGTCTTAGCATTGCAGATTAATCTGTTCCCTCTGCATAGCAAAACTAACCCAAATGTTATGTGCAATTTTGTTGGTTTCTTCTGCTATTAATTCATGTTCTGGGACTCTGCCCTGTAGGAGAAAGTGGCCAGACCTTTCCTTGGGTGTAGGCAAGCTCTGACTTGTGCCAGTCAGGGCACAAGTGGAGGGGTGCCCATGGGTGGTTAAGCTGTGAGCTAAGCAGTTCAGAGCAGCCTTTTGGTAACTGGACATCTGATTTACACTGCCAGCAAGACAATATTATAGGAGTAGTAGGAAGGTCCTGAGCTGCTCTTCCTCTGTGTTTACTCAACACCACCATGGGAAAATCCTCATTGTGTTTGCTTACCCACAGCCTAACCAGCTTAGCTGGCTTTGTTTCAGTTTAGACATTAGTGGTCTTTCAAAGGTACTAACCTCTACTGACTGAGCTACACTGAGTGGAAAATAATCTTGTTTTAGATTTCTAGCCTGGGCCTAGATTTTATAAGTCTAGTGCACAGGCCGTAGCAATGGGGTAAGTTAGGAGAACATACCACTCCATTTCTGTGGAGATCCTAAGAATGGATCACAAGTGACTTGTGACCTCTCTGTTTGGGAGTGTACGAGAAGCTTTTCATTCATGTTTCTTGTAGGGATTTTCTAAGATGTCTCTCCCACAAACTTTACTGAAAACAGGATCATGGAAAGGCAGTGCTGAGGTACAGCATGGCTCTCTTATTTGCTTTCACTTGATGGCTGGGGCCTGCCTAGGATTCTTGCCCACTTATGTGTGGTGACCAGAGCATTGCCTTCCCGATTTCTTATTTTCTTATTCTCCCACGGTGATGCAATCCTCCACAGTAGAGGGTCATGATGATTCTGTCCCTTACCCCTCCTGATACAGAAATCCCAACAACCCTGCCATTAACCCACACATTTTATTCATATTAGTATGAAGGCTCTTTACTTGGCCTTTAAAGCAGCCCTGCAGCCATTAGAAAAGATACTGGAAAAATATAAAAAAAGGCCCACTAAGAAAAGAAGTCATACCTTATGACTTTGAAACTCAGCTTGGCACATCCACTGCTTAATTGATTTATTCTGCCATTCTCTGTATAAAGAGAGAACCAACACACACTCAAGCCCACCTCTGATTTTCGTTTTTCTCCAGTTGCCTTGATGCTGCCTTTAAATATGCAGGAATTAGTCAGTGCTTCTGGCTTGACTTCTGGCTGAGCAAATGAATGTGAGTGCACTGATTTGTACTTTCCAGCTTGCAGCTGTTTTGTAGGAGTGCTAGTGTGTGCTCTAGGAAAAAAAGCAGACAAAGAATTGGCTTGTCTGCCTACTGCTGCCTTTTCTGGTGTCCAGATTTGGGCAGGAGGCTGGTGGAAGGCTTTCCATGCTTTTGGCTCTCATCTCCCATTTGTGCTAGGACTCTTCTCATTTCAGCTGTAAAATTTGTCATACTTGTAAGTGCTTGTGCCGAACTGATGAGTTAGTGACATTGGGGAGGTTACAGTCATGACCCCTGACTTTTATTAAAGGATTTGAATGGATTGCCGGCTGCTATATCTCAAAGCTGCAGAGAATAGGTATGGAGAGCATATTCATATGCCTTTGCATGGTATTTTACCAGGTGCCAGTGTCTGGACATTCTGTTTGCTCCTGTTCCTCTCAAAATTTCAAATCAAAGTTTTAGGTCGTGTCTTATGGTGTAGGCAGTGGATTTTGTATTTTTGGATTAATTTTTTCTCCCCATGTTTTAACTACCCTTTATACTTTGGAGAAAATATGGAACTCATTCTTGTCAGGTCTAGAATACCTTTTGGGAAGGTTTGTCTTGATCCCTTTTTTTTGTCCTTTAGCCATGGATGTCAAACCCCATCCCCATCCCACTGTAGTACAACTAATTTTTTCTTCTTTTAACTGTGGCATGTAAAAATGCATCTTTCTTTGCCTTTCTGTGGTCAGGGTAGTGTGAAATTACATCCCATTAACAGGGTATCAAAGTGCACAGATGGGGCACAAAGGAATCCAACCTGTTGTTCAGTAGTGAGGGGCTGACAAAAGGTCCAAGCTGTGGTCACAGCCTATCGATTAAAGGAGTTACCTAGCAGCTCATTAGGGCAGGTGGACTAATTTCTTCTAGAAATTATCTTGTGGACCACTTTTCTAGAAAATGCAGCATTATAAAAATGTGCATTTAACTGAGTCCCCAAAGGGTGAAATGATAAGAACAAAACAGCTGCAAAGGTTTATATTAATCTTTGATGTACTGTCTTATTGCAACATGTGGAATATGTAAAAGTTTTCTTAAGAAAGGATGTTCTTTGATGTTTGATCTTTGTACACTTTCAAGCCTAATCAACAAGAAGGGAGATTTAATCTGTGAAACAGATAGTAGCTAATCAAATTCTAAATGATGCCCACATATCAGAAAAATAAATCTTTGTTTAAGTTTAGGGTTGACGTGCTTCAGTGATCTCAGATCTAGGAGGAGGTTTAACAAGTCTTGGGAAGAAAGGATGTTCACTGATATTGAACACAAAGAATGCAGAATTTATGTGACATCTGGTAAAACTCCCAAGATAAGGGAGAAACTAATAAAGCCAACTCAGCAACAGTGCTGAAATTAGCTCTGACTGGGTAAAAGGTAATTCCTGCAGGGGAATCTGTGACTACCAGCTCACAGACCACCAACCTGAGAAGCCCACTGACTCAAAAGAAGCAAAAGACTGAGCATGCAGACTAAGTAGCACAGGAAGCGAGAGAATCATTAACCAGTAGAAGATAGGATGCTAATAAATAAGAGCTATATAATAAGAACTAACTTGTAGCAAATGAACACTAATTCCTTTGTTTGCTAAAATGTATAAATAGTAAAAAGCTTTAATAAATGGGGTGCTTGATTTGTGGAATTCCACCAGGCATCCAGGCTTGTGCAACCTTGAAATAAACAATCAATGCCTCTCTAGAGTGTATAATTATTGGCTTATCTGGTTGCATACCAGATAACGAATCTGATTTTTGCAGACAACAGTCTATCTGTAAATAGTCTGACATTACTCAGTCACTGTATATGACTGCATCTCCAATGACTTTTTGCTTCCTTTTTTTTTTTAATGTTTATATTAATGATTTTCAGTATGTGGTACTGCTTACATTGCTGAAATTAAAATTTTAGGTAAATTCTTACAGCATATTGTAACTTTAAGGATCACAAGACCGTTAATGCACACGTTGTTGCCTTCCTGATATAAGGTGAATTCTTACTGATTAAGGGAATTAACTGAAACTGTATGTTAGTGTTTATCACCCATTGAAGAATCTTAGCATCTGCTAAGAGCAACTTTGATTTTTCTGAAAATGACCTGTGGACAATCTTCATCAGTGTTTCTTGGCTCAGGAGCTCTGGTGGTACACAGATTTCTTTCATCTTCTTTTTCTAAGGTTACCTGAACACTTCCTAATTTTCACACTTTTTCCATTCCAATTGTTGGTGAAGCAAGAGCTGGAGATGTGCCGTGAACATATGTTTAGATGTGTGTCACAAAGAATTACCCATCTTTAGATTAGCAGATTCCTTTTGCTGAGCCTTGTGCATTCTCACCTTTGCAGAAAGGAGAAAAGCATTTTGAGGAGCTTTTGGTATTGTTGAGTGGTAGTGGCTTCATTCATCAGCTCAGCAGAACTTTGCTAGATAAGGAAAGATGTCACAGGAGAAGTTCTCCAACTGAAAATGATGTGGTTCCCAAGTATCAACAACTAGCAGTTGTTAGGTTTTCAGCGTATGAACTGGGATTTAAGTTTTCTAGTAAGAAGGTTTTGTGGTTATTTTATGAAATTCAAAAGTGAGAGCTAATTAGTGTACTTTTCCATGGTCACTGCAACTATAGCACTTTGCTCATCTTTAGTTAAAGGGGGACTTCAATGAATTTTAAACTTTGCAGAGTTTTTGCTTTCTTTATTTTTTTCCTTACAAAAATCAATCAGAATATTTTAAAAATCCATATTTTTCAAGGCTGTCTTTGAATCCAGGCTTTATAAAATTTGAGGCTTTATGAGAAATTATGCTTTCCATACAGCCAAAATCAAAGCTTTCTATAAAGCCTTAAGTTGATACTTTTTAGTCCAGAAGCCTCTGAGAACATTGTGAAACCCAGTGTTTTAAAGTCAGTTGCCAGTTATAGTTCAGGCCTATAACCTTGATGTTTTATGCTACCAGCTTTAATTAGATTGTTATGTACATTTTTTGCTGCTTAAAATTTTGTCTACTGCTGCACTGATGTTAATAGACCTTCCAATATTTGATTTTGTTAATGGTCTCCTGCCCTCCAAATCTGGCTGCTCTACATGCCAGGAATTCTCTTTAGGCCTCCACCTTGACTGATGGGCAGTTAAGCTCCTTTTGAGCTTATCAGAGACAATGTTCCTCGAAAATTCTGCTGCCTAACCAGCTACTGTTGTCTAATGCCTTGGAATGTTATTTACGTGTACCATTTCCCTGGATGAAACAATACTGTATTTACTGAACCTCTGAGGAAATTTCCAACCCAGGTTATGGCCAGGAGGAAGACTGACAGACAGCTAAATCCTACCCAAAGCAGTAGTCTCGGATCTCTTTGAGCTCTGCTGGGCCACAGTGGCTGCCCCAGCACCTCCGTCCCATTGCAGCACCTCACGGAACTCAGCAATTTTGCAGTTTACAGCACTCGGGTCACCAAAACCTTGCATTAGGGTCTGGGCTGATAGTCCCCTCCTTGAAGCTCAGCCTTCCCCTGTTGAGAGGTACAAAGGCATCCAACACGAGTATTTCGCTGAACTTGAGGGGGATTTTTAACAAGAATATGAACCCGTATGCATACTTCTTTGTGCTCGTGTGCATGTATGAATTGATTTAAATCTGATTTTCCTTTGTATGTTTCATTCCTGTAGTAAGTAATACAGTGAAACTTACCATTGAACTTTGTTAAGTTGTGCTTCTGTAAATTTATATTAAATTTAAAAAAACAAAACAAAACAAAAAAGACCTTTGATGGTGATTCTTTATGCACCATAAATCACTCATTTGTGACAGATTCGGAGGAAGATGGAGAAGTGGGGAGATAGTTTATTGGGATTTTAAAAAGGACCTTTAAGGACCACCCCTTAAACTATATAATTGTTTTCTTGAGATCTCCTAACCACTTTTCTTATGAATCTTTAACAGAGATAAGGAATCCTAAGACTTTTCTCATTATTTGAACTAAAGGAGTGACTGATAGTGATAGGACCCCAATTGACTTAAGTTTCCTAAAACGCTAAACAGCAAAACCATAGATGGGTAATGCAGCTTGGGCTACTGGCCTCTCTTCCTGGATGACAAAAGCACTGTCCTTTTCCTCTCCTTTTCCAGTCTGAGAGGCTGAGTATGAAAGATTAAGATGCTCCAAGAAGAATCAAAACTCCAGACCTATAATACTGTATTATTTTTAGTTTGTTCCGCCAACAAACACAGGCTTTGTTCTCACAGCAGCTATTTATCTGCTTTTAAGATGGATGAGAATTGCAATCAGCCTTTTCCTAGTTCCCTCTAAGTGCTCTTTGAGGGATGCTGTTTCGGACCTCCCTTATGAGGAGCTAAGCACTCACACTTTTCAGGAGCTGCTCAGCTTCTCAGAAGACACAGACCATGTAGCAAATGACAAAGTATTTTTCTAATGAAAAGAATGTGTTGGAGGAGAAAATAAATTAATACTTAAACAAGGCCTTTGAGATTGTTCTTAAAGAAATGCAGACATTTGAAAAGAGGAACAATAAGAACATATTTTTAAAATCAAAATCTCATGGAAAGAGATCTTTGTGGTTGAGGGGATGGAACACAGACTCCAGTTTCACCAGCTGTAATTAAAACCATAAACTTCTGTTGTGATCTGATTTAAAAAAGCATCCAGGGTTCCTTATGGAAGTCATTATTCAATCTCCTGGTGCACCACTGAAAGAGAGAAGAAAGCTGCAGTGTCACAAGTTACTCCACAACAGCAAACTCCTTTACCTACCATGAGTTCCACTAATTTTATTAATTAGTAGGGTAATGTTTTTGTACCAAATGTGAGCTCATTACCTGGTGCACAGCACCAATTCACACATCAAGGTGAGATATTTCTATCTTTTATTCTAAATTTGTGCAAAGTAGGGAGCTTGTTAGTAACTCATGAAATGCTGGCTTATGGATCATCAAAACTTTTTGGTATTTATACATTTTAACAAACAGAGGCATCATCATTCATTGGTTATAATTACATAACTTTTTTTTAATACTCAAACCCTTATTTATTAGTTATATCTCTCATTTCCTATGCTTCTTAATCTGCAGGTGCAGTTCTTCCCTTTGAGTCTGGGGTCTGTTTTGAATAGGAATTACCTTTCCCCCAGTTACTGCTCAGTTCCGCTGACTTCACCCTAGTGGCTCTCATCCAGACACTCCATTCACCTTGGGATTGCTATCAATTTCCCTTGAAACAAAAGATTACACAAGCATACAACATTCTTAATGCAACTGCTTAATTCTAACTGTCTAGCTATAGCTACTGATTAACAGCTAAAAGTTTGGTTCAAATACTGAGGTGCTTAAATCTTGCCAGGCTTGATATCAAGGCCTTAAGGAGACATAACTGGCAGCTTTGGGGAACATCACTGCTTGTCTTGGTCTCTTCTTTTTATTTTTATTGACACAGACTTACAATGGCTGGATGATGGCAACAGCACTAGGGTGGGTTGATGAGTAAAGCAAAGAGAGGAGCTTTGCCCTGCCCGGTGCCTGCAGTGTGCTGCTGTAGTGATCTGCTCTGTGCATCACTCCAACCCTGAACAAGGCGGCTGTGCGGGCTTTGCCACGCATTCAGGGAGGTGAGGAGTGCTGGCTCGGCCTCCCAAATTACCTGCTTCAGCACAGCAGGGTCCTGGGTCTTCACCAGTCCTTCTGCCATCCTCGTCCAATGTGTACCTGCCCATCCTGCTGCAGGGACTTGCAGTGTGAAGGCCTCAAATACACAGACAGACAGTGTCAAACCGTGGGTGCCTGCAGAGATGTCCCAGCATTTATGGAAGGATGTATATAACCAATAAGGATCTAGTCCTTTGAACTTTGCAACTGTTCAGGTAAGAGATGTGCTTTGAAATGACATGCTTTTTGACCATTATAACTCTAATTAATCTCTCCTTTAGCCTTCTCTTTTTTGAAAATATTTAGGCAGCCATTTTCTCAGAAAAGAGAAAGACCAAGAGCAAAAGATGTCCAGTGAAAGGGATTTTATTTTCTTGTCTTTCTGTCCATGAAAGAGTTCATTGTTCCACCTCCACAGTTCATTGCTGCTTGTGAAGAAAGGAGCAAATTACTGAGTGCCAGCAGAGGAAAAGAATGGTATTGAACCAGGATCAAGAGGGGTTTTCATCATGACAAGAACAAGGCAGATAAGAAATCAGTTGATTTGTGTCAGATAGCTGATGTTATATTTTAATATTCCAGTAATGGGCATGCTGTCTCTGATGCCTTTTGGAACTGTTTGTACTTTGGTTTAATCTAGAATTAAAGCTTTAAATCAGATTCAGTAAGCCCCTGGGGGGAAGAGCTACTTGTCAGCTGTGATTACATTTGATTAGTGCAAGAGGGAAATTTGCCATTTTGCCCCTTAATCTTAGCTCACTGAGCCCTATTGAGTCTCTTTGGAGTTCCATATTCCCCTTTGATTCTCTGAGTTCTGAGTTACACTATGCTACCATGATCCTGGTATGAAGTAATGTAGCAATCGTTGTCGACGCAGATAAAATATAAACCCAGCCAATATAAAAAAAAATTTCCCCCTTCTGCATTATGTAGAGAATAAAGTTATTTTCTTTTCTCTGTGTACATAAAATATCAGTAAAGAAATGTGGCTGAACAAATGAAGGTGGGCTAGTATTCTTTTTCCTAATAATTTTGACAGCACTTTCTAGATGGAAATTTTGACCAGTAGAACTCTGTTGATCTGATTATAGTGTGATAGTTATGTTGGAATAAATTCCATGTAAGCAGTCTTACTCCTGAAGAAGAGTGTCATGCAAGGATTCAATACTTATATGACTCCACTTAGGTATTTTTACCAATATTATTTGACCAGTAAATTTCCCCGTGTAGATAAAACGCCTTGCACCAATGCCTAGGGCAGAGACCCACGATTAATGTACACTAAGACTTGAAGTTATCTGGAATGAGGTGCTGGAGAATGACTCAAGCACCCTCTCTTTTGTTCGACATATCTGTCAGTTCTTCTGCTGAGCTTAGTGTATCATCATCAACTGGAAAGGCTCTTCATCAGTGAAACAATATCAATGCTTCAGGATATGCCATCCAATGCAGTCTTTTTTTTTTTTCCCTCACAATATATGGCATTCACTGAGCAAAATCAAACTGGGAGACATCTGCAGCTAATACTGGTTTGGAGGAGAGGAATTGGAATTTTCAGACATGGCTGTAGGTGTTAACAATCACATGGGAAATGTGTATTTCATCTAAATTTGTTAAAAGTTTCTGAGTAGTGCTGCTGTAGTCTGGATAGTTACTATGTGCAACTAGCATGATGGCTGACTTATGTGCAAAGTTATGATTATTTTTAAGTGGGTTTGGGGGTACATTCGAGCTCCTTTCCTATTTCACAAGAACCACTTTGTGATAGAATTTGGCCTTTATTACCTGTTCATAAATGGTTTCAGTTGATTTCATGTTGTATGACCAGGTCCTAACAGCATGGGCAATGGAATAAGGAAAAAAATAACTTTGTGGATGAGTATTAATTGTACCTGGGACTTTTGTTCATGTTGAATTTACTTAGTAGTAACCCAAGATGCACTGATACAGAGATCTGCATATAGGCAGTGTATTCCCCTAATTTAACATGATTGCCAGCTGCTATATTGCTGGGGTCTTTTGTGCTTTGCTATCAAAATGTCTGAATAGTGAGGAGCAGAAAAATTACATTTAAAGTGCACCAGAGCTTTTCTGGAACTCTGCTGCTGTGTGTTAGACCACATCTGCCAACAAATGTTTGATAACCCATGTGAGTATGATGAAATGGAGGAAAGAGACTTGCCTTTGGAATGGTTACACACGGAGGACAACCAGGAAAGTAGCAGGCCGAGCAGACGAAACCTAGGAATTGCTGAAGAAGGGAAATTGCTATATTCAGGGAACTGGAAAGGTGTTGCAGAAGTAGATCTTAGGGTAAAATGAAGTAACAAAGCATGCTTTCGTGCTGCTCTTCTGCTTCATCCACTTTGGTGTCTGACTGCCTGTACATTAACCTGAAGTCACATCAGCAGCAGGCTCTGAAAACCCTGTGCATGAGGAGCAGCTCCCCATAAGAATCTGTGACTCAGAAACTGCAATAACACTGCTTCAAAGAGAAGAATAAATCAGGGCTGTGTACAGAGAGCCCTCATGGAGCTGGACACTGAGAAGTGTCCAGCAAATTTAGGAGCTGGTGAGGGATTTCTTGCTACTCTGCGAAGGATCAGTACAAGGGCTCGTGCTGCTGGGCAGAGAATTTCCTTCTGACAAGCATGAATCACTCTGTCTCCTCCCAGAAGCATACCTTGAAGTGTCATAACCATTCCACTAATGATTTCTTTTGTAGTGGAAACAGTGACCCATGGAAGCTGAGTTGCTTTGATTCCTCTGGAGGTGCTTTATTAACTCCTTCAGCCTCTGGAGTTCCCAAGGGGGTTCCAAGATGCAAGAAACCTTGAATCCAAAGATTAAAATTTTCAAACTTTCTGATCTTTGTGATCCCTTACTGTTTGCACAGCATGTAAGAATTTGCAGTTTAAAAAAGAGCTATTGTTTGTGCAAATTCTCTTTTTGCCCATTAAACCAAATGCTACTTCCCAGAGAGAGCTGGAAAACATCATTTCACAAAGCATGAAGATGAATTCCATGGAGAGTCTCTCTTTCTTTGGGCCAAGATGCTTAAATAGATGGCATGTGACTTCAACAAGTTACACTGAAGGTGCAGCCAAAGCATGTTCTCAGGAGACATTGGCTAGTGGTTCACACCTCGTGAACTAGGACACCTGACCTAATGTGCTAGCCAAAGTCTCTTTTGCCAAATGCAGGTCTTCATGTCTGTGTGAGATGTCCCCAGCTCACATACCATATCCCCAGCAATTCTCCTTTAGGAAGTGGCATCTCCTAGTGCATTGAGACTGCCTGGAAAATTGGTGTCTTTCTCTTTCCGCAATGCATCTTGTACTGCTTCAGACAATGCTGGCGCCAGTGCTTCAGAGCTGGATTCTAGGGTTGATATTACACATCAAGGATCACTTTTTCCCAAAACATGCTCTGCATGGTTCCCTGCTCATGCAGGTTCCCCTGTATCTGTTTTGGTGACTGTCAGTTCCTGGTATAATCAAGTCTTCATTAAGCATCGTAGATGGGAGAAAAGAGGAAGATTCAGAAGACAGGAAAATACACAGTAATGTACACAAAACTAATCAGTAGCTGTCTTGAGGACTGCTGAGGGGAAAAGAGTGGCAATAACTGTAATTCAAGAGACGTGCTCACCTTCATCGTAAGAGTCCTGCTTGTCAGGCTATCAGCACTGTATTAATTAGCACCTGCAGGCACCAATGGAACACCATGAACTTCCAGGTTCTCTGTGTGTTTGTGGGAGCTCTCCATGTGTATGTCACTGTTGCTAAAGCTCAAAGATCTTTGTCTTTTGCAGTCATGCATTGCTCTCTTCTCCCTGATGATGTCTCCCTTACTGCTCCCAGAACCGCAGTGTGCTGAGCGAAGATATTCTGTATTGTCCTTGCTGAAGCAGGTACCCAGGCTTCTCTTTCCTCTGTCTCATGCTTGTTCTCTTTCTTGGGCAGCTGCAGAGGAGACAGAGGGACCTGTGACTTCTCCTTCATCTCCAATCTTCTCACCATCGTGTCAGGATGAAGACCAGAAAGGGCCTTTGCTCTGTGTAAGCTCTGCTCAACAAGAACATCTCTGTATTATCAACCCCATGTTCAACACAAGAAACAGCCCATGTGAAGAAAATGAACTCTACCCCAGCCAAAACCAGCGCAGGCCCCCACAGTCACAGATGCTGACTAACACAATCCTTGGCTTGCAGCCAGGTTGCAGTGACCACTGTCACGTCAAGTGTACACACACCATGTGTGTCCTGCATCTGCCTGACTATCAGACAAGTGTGGGCAGCCTTCCTGGTGCTTGTGGCTGTCCACTGACACCCCCTGTTCGAAAGAATTGGATCATGAGATGGCAGGAGAACATCCCAGGGTTTTTCTTGTGTGATCCTAAGGTGGGGCATAGCATTTTTTAGTTGCTCCATGGCCTACATCTGAATACAAGGAAAATGCCACCAGGAATGGAGGTCAGCAATATTACAACAAAGTGAAACCATCAGAGGAAACCTTCATTGCCTGAAAGCACCAACTTACTGTAAAACGAAAGCTGTTGGAGTGCTGCCACTGTGTGCCTGCTCAGATCGTATGCTTACCATGAAGGATGTAATCCTGATGTAACTCAAAAAATCAGACAAGTTCTAAGTGATTTTCTCTGTTGGGTTGGCTTGGGTTGGTGTCACTGAAATAAATGGAGTTGCATAAGTGAGATGTACATATTCATTGCAACTGCTCTAGACTACTTTTTAGAGAATTTGTTTTCTTATTTTTTATGGTGCCCAAATTAGAATAATTCTGACCATGACACTAGAATTTAGCTTCTCTTTAGAAAATAATATTATATAGGACATTCAGCTGTCTGAGTGTACCCCTGTCTTTTTGCACCAAAGCTCCACTTATAAGCTGGTGGAAAAGTCCTTTAACATTATTAAAATACCTCAGAAAAAAACCTGCCTAGAATTAGTTACCAGTCCTAGACTAATTATAAACTATGTTGGCTTCCCAGTTCTGTTCCAAGTTATGGCCTAAGTACAACATGGCAAGATTTGTATATGGTCATAAAATGGCAGAGATCAGAGTTAGAGCCATGTCAGGGCACGGAGGCTGAAGTGCCAGGCTGGCGGAACACTGCTGTACTCAGAGATGCTGCTGGGTCAGCAGATTGCCAATTTTCTGAACACTAACTCAGAAAGTCTGTAAGCAACTGGCTGAAAAACACAGGATATTTATCTCACTGTTTCATTATTGCTGCCCAAGTGTCACAGTTCTTTTTCTTCATCAGTGGTGGTGGGCTGACCCTGGCTGGATGCCAGGCACCCACCAAAGCAGCTCTCTCACTCCCCTTTGCAGGTGGACAGGGAAGAGATAATTACAAAGAATTCATGAGCTGAGATAAGGACTGGGAGAGATCAGTCACCAAATACCATCATAGGCAAAACAGGCTAGATTTGGAGATATTGAATTTATTACTAACAAAATCAGACCAGGATATGAGAAGTAAAAACAGAAGTCAAAACACCTTCCCCCACCCGCTCTCCTTCCCAGCTCTACCTCCTCCCCCAGAAGTGCAGGGAGACAGGGAATGGGGGTTATGCTCAGTTCATTACATGTTGTTTCTCTTGCTGCTCAGGGTGAGGAGTCCTTCCCCTGCTCATCATGGGGTCCCTCTCAAGGGAGACAATTCTCCACAAACTTCTCTGATGTGAGCCCATCCCACGGGCAACAGTCCTCTTTGAACTGCTGCAACATGAGGTGCAGTCCCTCAAGGCTAGGCTGCTCCAGTGTGGGCTCCTCTCTCCATTGGCCTCCTTGCAGGCATCCCTCTAGTCTGGTGAGGGGCTTGTCTGGTGCCTGGAGCATCTCTTCCTTCTCCTTTTCCACTGACCCTGGTGTCTGGAGGGCTGTTCTCATCACATGTTCTCACCCCACTCTTCTCTGGCTGTGATTACAACTGTGCAATGACTTTTTTTGTCTTTGTCTTCTTAAATATGTTATCACTCAGGCACTACCATAATTTCTAATTGTCCCAGCCTTGGCCTTTGGAGCATTGGCTTGGCCTTCTTGGCATTGGCTCTGTTGGACGTGGAAGAAGGTTTTGGCAGATTCTCACGGAAGCCACCCCTGTAGCCTCCTGCTAAAAAAGCTTGGCTATACAAACCCAATACAAGTAGCTAAGTGATGGAAATATTAATTTAAGGGCATGAAAATAAAACCAGACTGCCACTGTGGGTGCTGATAGAGACAATGCTGAGATTACAGTAAAAATGGGGAGCAAAGTCCTTTCTTCTCTTCAGAATTTTCTCATCTTCATGTCATTGTCCAGCTCTCTTTTTAATGAAACCCAAAATTTAATAAAGAACAGCTATATTTACTCAGTTTGACTATGTGAGATCAAATTACTTTTTGTCTTGTAGTTAGCTGCTGCTTACTTATTTGCTGTACATTATGTAAGGCCACAATTTCAAAACTCTCCCCAGCTGCATGAAAGAGGACTATGTGTGTGCATGTGTGTGTTCAAACCATGTTTTCTCTGTGCGTGGTGAGTAGATGCCAAGTACATTGTCCTCATTACCAAAATAAAGATGAATAAAAATAATGCAATATGCAATAATCTGTTTTTCATGTGCATGAGGTGTACAGGCAGACCAGTTTGGTGCATTTTAGCAGCCCAGACCTTAAAGATTTGCTCTGCAGTGTCTTGACTCAAAGCTTTCTGTAAACTAGATTGCAGGCTGATGCCTTTTTATTTGCCTGTGCAAAATAAAAAGACACCAGGTATCTTTCTCATGAAACTCCCTGGGTAAGAGGAAACAGGTGTAACCACTAGCATCTTGTAGCAATGAGTATCTCTGTTAAAGGAATGCAGAGAAATACAGCAACTTGAAACTTGCAATATCTGGTTAATACTGAAAGTTAGCCCCATATGTGAAAATGATTTTTCATTTATTAAAATCTGAACACATTGTCAAAGTTCAGGGCTCTTTGCTGTCCTTCCTTGAACTGACAACATGAGAAAATAAAACTCTGGGCAATTTTCAGCCTCCAAGGCTACTCTCCCTGTTTCTTCAGGAATATACAACTTGCTTGGACTCTTTCAAAAATATCATTAAGTACGAACAATTAAATGTGGACCCTAACCTACCATATCAGCACTGTTTAACTCCACGATAATGGCTGAACTTTTCTTACAGCTGTCAGTACAGTTCTCCTGGCACCCCCAGCAGTACTCACAGTCCCTTAGGGAACTGTATTTTTAGAAAAAGCAATACTTAATGCTTAGAAATGTGACAAGCCTCTGTAGAACCATAAAATTACAGGCAGTGTTGCACAAGTGTCTATTGAAAGGCAGAAGAGCATCCCTCCTTCTTCCACTTAGAATTGATTAAAAAACTTCTGCCCATACCTCTTTTCCTGCTTTTGAACTAGAACACAATGTGGTTTTCTCTCTCTTGAATAAAAGTTATTTTAAGGAGATGTGCACAAGAAATTTGTGTATCTGATGACTTGGAAAATACTTATACTTACATTCAGAGCATGTTGGAAACCACTGAGGGGCGTACATTGTACATACTTTAATATACATGAAAGCAACAAAATATGCATATTTGGCATATGTCTAAATGTTGTTTACTGTGGTTAACCAGAGCAAACATAAAAGGTGCCAGACTAAATTTCTGACAAGAATTTTGTTAGAAAATGTGCAGCAAAAGTGTATTAATCTCAAAGTTCAGAAGAAATCAAGCCTATTTTGCTGGCTGGCACTTCTCTTAAACAAAGTGAATAGGAAATGTTTGAATAACATGAAGATTTCCCTATTAATATTTAAGTGGAACAGTTACAGTGTGTAATAAATACCTTCCTCTCTCTTAAGTATGCGTACAATGTATTTTATCTTATGTATAATTCAATATATCATTTGAAAAATTGACAGTAATACGGTAATATTTTAAGATATTTTGAGCATTCTAACCCTTTCTTCCCAGATCCTTGAATTTCCTTTCTGAAGAATTTTGAAATTTTGGGTTGTTGGCCATTCAAAATAATAAAAAATGAAAATTCTTCATAAAACTACCACTGCTCAGTACTAGGGATGTCTGCTTTATTGACAGAGCTCTGGTGGCAGTAACAGATCAGATATAACACTTCAGAGAAAGTGGAAGAAACTGATTTGAGGCAGCTACAAATTAGAAAATACAGTTCAGCTGGTCAGAACATGGTGCTAATAATGCTGGGAATGTGGGTTTGATCCCCGTACAAGGCCAGTCACTGATGAGTGGACTTGATGATCCCTGTGGGTCCCTTCCAACTCAGAATATTCTGTGATTCTGTAATATGGCGGTCTTGAGGTTCACAATAAAAATGCTGTTTTGCTTTCATATGTGCAGTTAATTTGTTGATAGAGGTTAGCTTAAGACTGGACAAAAAAAAAATGGATTTCCTAATTTCTATTTTTCTGATTTTGTGAAACGATACTCTCTGCTGTTAAGCTATTAAAATAAGCTTTGAGTGCTCACCATCAATTTCCAGCTCTACATTCAGTAACAGCAGAATGTGGGGCATTACTCAGGCTCAGACTGCTGCCTGGCACTACTGGGTGTGCTGTGACCTGGCATGGTCATAAAATGATCAGCCCTGATTCTGAGCTCCCCCCGAAACCGCGGCCACCATGTAATTTAGCAGGTAACTATTGAGTAGTAAGATTTTCTTACCTTCCTTTTGTCAGGTAGGGCAACTTTTTTCACGAAGAAAGAGGATGCAGGCAACTGAAGGTTTCAGTTAAATCAAATACTGAATCACCTCAGGGCAAGTGTTAAACCACACAAGTGCCTCTGATTTCTATGGCAGTGTCACCTCTGCAGCTGGAGGAAAGAAGTTCAGGTAGGAATGTAATCTAGAGTCTGGTTCTTTACACTGGGCTTCAGCATACTGAGCAACTGGCATGGTCTAAGTGGGATATGTTTTTGCAGGGTGTGCAATTTCAGTTTGAAGAACAGGTATAAATTGTAACAGAAAATACATTATACAGGAGGCTGCCTGAATACTTGTAACCAACACATGGAATTACCCATGGATGAAACGGACATTTTAAGGCAGAAGTCTTGTCCAGTTGTTGCGGCGCAGGGTGGATAATAGGATGCCGCAACCTTCCGGAAGTGTCTCTGTGTAGAGTCAGCCTCTGTGCAGGTGCTACCTGCATGCACACACCTGATAGCTGCTGGCCTGCCTCGGCGGCAAACACCAGGGAAAGGGCTTTCCATGAGTCCTCAGAGATGTTTATTCCAGCTGCGCTCGTGGACCGTTCCAGGGGCAAAGACAAGACTCACGGGAAGGGTCCAGGGTTAAGTGTGGTGTGGTCAGGGTGGAGAGAGCATCAGGGGCCAATCCTCAGGGGGCATGGGGGCAGTGCACAGGTGGGGCCAGGGTATGGGAACCAACGGGGGAACAGGGAGGGAGTGACTGATGGACAAGGGGCAGTGGGTGAGCAGGGTAACAGAATTGGGGTACATCAGCATGACAGAACAGGACATCCTGTGAGAGAAGCCTCTCATGTATCTCGGGGAATGCCTCTCACAGTCCCCTCTTCCTGGTGGGGGGGCCCACATCCAGTTACAGAAATCTTTGTTTCCGTTATAGGATGGCTCAAACAGCAAGAGAAGACCTCAAATTTTTGACTTATTGTGGGTTTTTTTATACATTCTTCTTAGTGTTTCATAAACAGACTGCATGAGATGTAGCAACATTCAAGAAAGCCCATTGTTCATCAGTACTAGCTGGGTCATGCCTCCACTCCACTAACAGAAGTCTGTCCCTGCACTTTTGTATAATTCTGCATTTTCTGTGAGTAGCTGCTCACCAGCAGCCATGTGGTTCTATATAGAGGTGCCTTGAAAATTTTTGAGGATGCTAAAAAATGTCACCTTTGCAAATTTGCTCCTTTGCTGTGGCATTTGACAGGAATGGCATGGCAGAAGTGGAAACAAAGGGAAAGAGACTTAAAAATATATAGAATTTACCAATGGCAGGTCAAGGAAGTAATGCCACGAAATTAAGCAGAAGCTGCACTTTAAATAAAGGTTTTCTAACTGGGAAAGCATGAGGCTTGTGCATTGGCAGAGAATTGGTGGAAGTCTGTATGCACCTTTAATAAAAGGACTTGAAAGTGGTGAATATATGCCATGGAACAAGACTGGCCTGGTAGGAGAAGGATGGATGAGATCATAGATCCTTTCTGTCTTTAATTCTTGTGATTCACATTCTATCAGTTAGCACATGGTATATGGAGAGAAAATGTGGTGCAGCCAAGTTGGTGCAGTTTTATAGACAAGATTGTTTTCAGCAGTTGTTTCACACCTGCGAAGAGCCACTTGAATAAAGTCCTTAACCCATCAAACACGGGAACGTTTCAGCCTGCAGGGCCTCATTGACACTAAGGGAAAAAAGTCCACCTTTTTGAGAACTCTTTATTTTCCTTTCTGAGGGATGGTGCTGCACTTTGTAGGCAAAATGGTTTTGCCAGCCCTGTAGTGTTGACTTCTTTCATTCAAAAATCAAAAGACCTCTAAGTAACAGTACAACTGTAATATACTTTGGCTTTCTTGCATGTTTGTTCTAACTTCAAACTCTTTGTGTTTACACTATTATTATTTTTCTTCTTCAGAAACAAAAAAGCTAATCTCCTTTGGAGAATCAAGGATCTCTGTAATAATTTCATACACAAGGAGCTAAATGTCCATCGTTAAATCAGACATGATTCTGGGTGTACAGTTCACTTACCTGCATGAACAAAAGTTACTTATAGGTCAAACAAGGCCCCAAGCTTTTACATGGTTTGGGAATGTGGAGTAAGAGTTGTAGTTTTGAGCACAGAGCATTTCAGTCTATATTGTTGTAACCTGTGATGATGGCGAGGACCAACATTATTCTGGGTCCCCAGAGTCCATTAGGGGATCAGGATGGAAGAATTAAGTCACAGGATGAGATGAGGGTCTGTGGGAGTGTGCAGAGTTAGTTGGCACTTGTGCTTCTGCACCTTCACTTCAAAAAAGAGAAGCCATTGTCCTCCCAAAGTAATCTGCATGACATCTCATGGGATCAGGAGTTTACCCATCGCTGCCTAAGAACTAAAACAGTCCTGAGGGTCAGCTGGGGATGCAGTCCCATTGGAGGGGACACTGTGACATGGCTTGGGTCCTGTCTGCCTGGCTAAATTGCAGGTCAGACCACTATCAACAGCTTGCTTGTTGGCCTGCTGTCACCAGATGCTTGCCAGACAGATCGTGCTGTACCTTTTGAAGCAAAAGACAGCAGAGATAAGTGTGTTATGATAATTTATTTTCTCCCCTGTGATGTCACTCACTGATGTCCAGTCGCTCATGTTTGGTCTCCTAATACTCAGAAAATGTGCATGTTTGAGCAGTGTTTACTTTCTCAGCTGATCCAAGGTTCCTCTGTTGCAAAATAACCTGGCAATGACAGGGTGTTTAAATGGAGAAAAGCAGGCAAGAAAGTAAGAAAAGCAATCAGGGTCACTAAGGAGGGGATGATTCCTGTTCCAGTCTTCCATTGAGCTGCCACCTTTCCGGGTTTTGAAACAAATTTTACTTATAGCCTTCTGTAAATCCCAATGTTCATATGTTTTTTCTTCTGTTAATCTTGCAAATATGTGTGCCAATATATTCCAGTTTTTCAGGCTGAACTGATCTGAATGTTAGGAATTTAAAATTACGATCTTGTCATTAATGACCTGTAGAAAGGTGAAAATAATTGCATGAGGAAACTTTACTGCAAAAAGTACAAAACTTCTCATTAAATTACTAGCTAAGATGTGTGTAATTTCCTTTTCTACAAGAAAGAGAGGTTTTTTCCTTCCCCTTCTATCCTTCTTCTGTGGAAGGCTGTCCTTCTGCATGTTACAGTCCTGGATATGCGTTAGGCATAAGCACAGTGAAAGGCTAAGTCTTTAAACACAGCTCTGCTTGACAAATATAGACGGCAAATTGAGGCTGATAATTCGTTAATAATTTATTTCTCTTTCAACAGATATTTTTAACACAAACTGTGCAAACACCTAAGAGTACAGATCAACCTAGAAGAAGAGTTGTCCCATTAAGGTTAGTGGGATGATTTGCATGAAAAAGTACATTTGTGATACTACAGGCTGTCCTCTATGTCTTAGATTTTGCAGCTGTGCAGTCTGAAGTCCTGCTCTGAACAGGTACTGGTTAGAATGAAGAAAAAGGCAGTATCATCCCCATACCACTACAGCTGTATCCTTTTGTTTTGAAAATTGAACAGAGGTTTTTTGGTTTTTTAAAAAATTTTACTTTTCCTGACTTGACTGGACCTTATGGTTTTGAAAAAGCAAAACATTAGGCCAGAAAGCATTTTTTTCAGCATTTTATCTACATTGAAAATAATTGTAAAATTTGAAACATAACATATTCAATAATTTCTTTCCACTTTTAAATCTGGAGAACTTATTTTGGAATGCACCCTCAACAGAAATTTTGGGTTTCCAGAGCTCATTTTCCACCTGTGTAAGTAGTCTGTGAGGTTCTAAATATTTTGGAAGCCTGTTCAAACCCAAAGCTTTTCTATTGAAAGTCAAAGCAAGGTTGTACTACCTTAAAACAAACTTTTTAACAGTCAGCAGAGCTCGCTTCTTGGTAAGAACAATTTGCCATCTTCTGCTAGTTAGACTAACAATTTTGCTATATAAATAGATGTAGTAAAAGTGATTGAATGAAACTGTAGCCTGACCATGTCTGCAGGTAGTCTGAGAGCTGGGGACCCAAAGGCACTGGGTCACCTGTTTCCTGGGATGCAGCTTGGAGCTGGAACACCTCTGTTTCTCACCATGACTTGCCTCAGCCAAGTGCAACGCATCAGAGGAAGGAAGGAAAATGTTTTTACTAAAATCTCATTCTGGCAACTCTCGGAATTCAGGAACTGTCTGAATTGGAATGGTATCTTTGATTCCTCAGCCTCTAGGTTTGCAGGTATAAACTCGAGGGTCTCAAAACATTTAGACTCCTAACTCGTCTGTAGATGACAACATTTTTAAGAATCTGGCTCTTTTTCGCTCCTATAACACTGTCAGGAGGAGAAACATCAACTGGCTCTGGAATCCAGTGAAGATCCTTGGGGCTGCTGCCTTCATATTGTGCAAAATTCCTCTGAACAGAATGTTCCAGTTGTTTTGAAACAATATAGAAAAAGTGTGGATATTTTCCCTGCCACAATTTTTATTAAACCATCCTATTAACCAGTTTCTGTGGTTGCACCAACTGTTAGTGGAAGTTAAGCGGAAAGCATTTTTAAAATGGTGAGTGTAATGATCTGTATCCAGTCGTAGCTCCTGACTGATAGTGGTGCCAGGAAAGGAATTGAGTCTGGCCTATCACCAGGGTGTGACTGGGGGTACCAGGGGCATGTAGGCCTTAGGTTTAACTTACCAACTGCAGAAGAGGATGGCACAGCTATACAGTGACCAAATGTGAGTGCAGATGTATGACATCCCTTGGCCTTTATGGGATAAACACCGGAAAGTACAACTGGAGGAGCAATTGTGGGCTCAGAGAGCTGTCGAAGCCATTTATTCTGCAAACCTTGCATAGAAAGCACTGAGGAGAAACTCAGAACTCTTCTGGTGTGATGCTGGGCTGAAAATAGCTAAATTGTAGACATGCACTTTTTTTAGTTTATGCTCTAGTTTCTTAGGGTGATGAAGCTAGGTAACACAAGGGAACAGGAAGTTATTAAAAAACCCAACAAAATTTATTCACCAAGCAGCAATATTTGGATCACCATTACCCTGAATGACAATATTCTCTACTTAGTTCACAAGGATACTCTGTCAGGAGAGGTTAGGCTGGATGTCAGGAGAGGTTAGGCTGGATATCAGGAAAAGATTTTTAACCCAAATTGTGGTTGGACACTGGAACAGCTCCCAAGGGAAATGGTAACAGCACCAAGCCTGACAGAGTTCCAGAAGTGTTTGGACAATACTCTCAGGCGCATGGTGTGACTCTTAGGATATTCTGTACAGGCCCAAGATTTGGACTTTGATGATCCTGATGGGTGCCTTCCAGCCCAGGATATTCTATGATCCTATGACTTAATTGGCATTTTCATACTTGACAGCAAGTACTTTCAGTCTGTCTGCAAGCAGAGATGAGTAATCAGTACTGGACATCTGGCACGTTCATAACAGTGTCTGCTTCATCCAACACACACAACACACATGCACACAATGTTATGTTAACCTAGTTGATAATTAGTCAAAGCTTGTTTATGCCTTATCATATTCATCCTGAAGCAGCTCATTGAATTATCCTGCACTATAAATATTAACCTATTACTTCTCCAATATCATCCCTTGAAATAACAATAACAAAATTCTAGGCTTATCATGAATGTTAATTTGCAACTGATGTTTTTGAGGAACCAGTTCACTGTCTGAAATGTTTCTCTTGTTGTTGGCTTTATTGCTTTTGCTGTACTGAAACTCCAACAAGTTGATGTTTGGCTATATTAAAATGAGATTACATGTAAATATCAGTTCAAACAGAAAAATGTTAGTCTGGAATTTCTTCTGGAAAAATTAGGTATTTTGGTTTGGAGGTAATGACAATTAAACTTACATACTTAATATGTGACAGTTATGGCAAGAAATTTGGATCAGCTCTAAAAATGACAATGGTATTATTTTTCTCCTCCCCTTCCAGAGAGGAATGGGCATCAGGGAATGTTTATTTCCTGCCAGTAATGTACATAACTATGACAGTAATGGAAATGAGGCACTACCATAGGGATAGGTGTGTTTTTGTGAAAAGATGGTTTTGCAGTGACCTTGCTGTGAACTGCACTCAAAAACGATTCTCACTTCAGCTGTCAACAATTCATCCTATTCCTGTCAAAATTTTGTCATGGTTTTGACTATATGAATAAGCTTTTCACTCTAACAGTAAAACGGGGTGTTTTGAGATGTTCTAATGTCAGGAAGAAAAAGTCTGCCTCAGGTTGCTGGAACCAAATTCACTGAGCTTTTAGTTTTAGATAGCTTCTGAGTTCAGTTCTGAAGTGGGGCAGACATCACCAAACTGATTTTAAGTGACTTCAGATGCAGCAGGAGCAGGCCATGAGGTGGGCTTAGAGTACTACAGGAGTTTTGATTTGACATCTTCATTACAGCTTAGCTTTAGTACTGGGATTTGAGCAGTTTAGTAATGCAGTGAAATAGTTTCCTGTTTGTACTCACTTCTAGTGTTTCCCTCCTTAAAATTCATGATGAGAACATGTTAGAATATAGATAATATCCACAGAGGAATAAATCTCATTGTTGAAACGTGTGAATATCACTATCCAGAAACTGGCTGGACAAAGAATCACAAACTGATAAGATCCTACTCTTTCAGAGGTCGTTTAAAGCTTTCCTTCTAAAGAGGATGGTTTTTGTTTTGGCTCGGGGCTCTTTCCACAATTTTTGGGATTATTTCACTGGTGCCCAGTGCTATTTTCTCTGTAGTTTTTGCCAAAATATGTATTTCCAGCAACAAAGTATCAAGGTGATAGAGTGACATGGGCAGAGAAGGAAAACAAGAGGGAGAAGAGATGCTGAGGGAAATAAATGAGAAATTCCAAAGCGGAGCGTCCCATCTCCTTTTACTTGATTAGTCCTGGGCTGTACCAAACATCTGGTGTGTAAACATGACCCAAGGTGGGTGTGCAGGCTGATTTTCAGGACTATTCCCACCTGTCACAGGGGAATGTATTTCCCAGGGGTTAAGGAATTTTTTGTTTGATCATCCCTGTTCCAGCCCTCGGTGGAGAGGTGTGGGAGAGCGTTGCCTTTTGTTGTTAACTAGGGAGTAGCCTTCACCTCTTGCATCTGCCTCCAGCTCCAAGATATTTAGTGAGCAGAAACGTGTACTGGGTTCACAGTGTTCAAATAAACAAGTTTCAGCTCATTCACGTTGTGTTAGTCAGCTATCTTGAGGGAAGTTATTTACAGCTAGTTCTGTCTACCTTTTGACCTCACTAGCTATCTGCCCCCCTTCCCCAAATTCTTGGTTGATTTCCAAGGTATGACTAATGTATTTCTCTAAATGCTTTGGGCTTCACACCCCAGCTGTTTTACTTCAATGATTTGTTTTCGTCATAATCCTGCTTACTAATGTTTCAGTCAACAAGACTTGTTTGCTCCCTGAGAGGAACACAGGAGTAACAACATGATGAGAAAGATGAGAGATTTATTATTGTTAATATAATCTTGTGGGACATCAGATGGTTTGGCAACAGGCATCAAGGTAAGTGCTTGTGTACTTAACAGAGAAGGAGATTAAAGAATGGTGATATTAAGGTTTAAAATGGAAGACTGTACCCTTCTGCCAGTGAGTGTAAATTGGTTAAGAGAACAGTTGCAGATATTTTCTGTTGTTTCATTTAGACTTGTTTAGACTAGCATTCATCCAGAGATTTACCAGTGTTACAGCTTCATTAAATGTTTTATAGTGTAGGAAAAATAAAGTTTCTTAATTAGTTCTAGTCCTGGTTTAAACACCATTAATTTCTGATAAACTGGTGGCAGACAGTGCAGGAAAGCCATCCCAAGGAGACACGGTAGAGAAGCTGCAAACACTTTAAAATGACCATCTGTGTGTCTCCATCCACATCCAACAGAAAAGAGAGGTTGGGGTCTGGTAGGGAATAGTAGCTGGCCTGTAGAGAAAGTCTTTGGGGAAGTGCAAGGGAGGCCTGGAACTCCCTTTAATCTTTGGAGAGATTCCTGTGGGTATGGGGTGGTGGGGATGACTGTGAGCGTGATCTAAGCAGGAATTCAGGACCAGGGACTGGAGAGGTCACTGGGACTTTATGTTCTTCTATGCCTACCCTCTTCTATTTGGCTGAAGTGAGAATCTTTCTCCATCCATCATGTGAATGACTATTTATGTTCTTTCTGCCCTGTGTCACCCCAAAAGACATTGAGATCCTGCTGAGTTGTTCAGAGAGATCATTAACAGGATTCCATGGAGGTCCACAATGTGATGATAAAGAAACTGTGCTCGCAATATGTGGAAAAGTTAATTAATTTCAATACAAGAGAATAAAGTGTTGAAATCACCTATTCATCTGAAAAAGCAAGTGGACATAGTGGATTAAGACGACTTTTGTGTCGTTTCTTTAATACCACAATATAGGGAGATGTAATATTCTAGGGAGGATGCTACAGACATGGGAGAGAAAGTGACTCAGTCTGGAACCTCAGCAGAAAGATGGATTAAGACTCACACTGTCTTGTGCAACCAGGCTGATGATAACAATATGGGCAGTTATCTGGGAAGGGTCCTAAGCCCTTGCTAGAATTCTAAACACATAAGTTGGTTTTGTGTAAGAAGTGTCATCACACAGTTTTCTAAATTCTAACCTGTTTTAAAGACTGTGGTAATGCAGGTCATTAAGAAAAAGAACATTTTCTCCCGTTGAAATAAAAAAAAAATCAAAAAGCAATTACACTGAGAGTGTTTACTGTTCCACCTACTGCAGCTGCTGCTTTATCATTTCTCATTCCAAAATAAGAGCAGGTGAATTCCTTTCATTTTTTCATTGCAACTGACAGGAACTTATCAGCTCAACTTTTTAGTTCTTGCTTTGCAGTTATCATAGAGCTGATAAGTAAACACTGACAAAATCAAGTGATGCTTCAGCTGCTTTCTCCAAAACATACTGAAAGCCAATGTTCATGAAACAGGAACTATAATGAAGCTTCAGCCACGTCTAACCTAGTTTGAACCCTAGATGCTGATGGCAGTCTTATGTCACTTTTTGGAAAAAAAAGTATCTTGCTTGATATTAATTAGATGAATTCTATATTTGAAAGTCATGCCCCATATATTTTAAAGCCTGTCTGATGCTTTTGCCACTCCTCTGATTTAGACTGATATGAGAGTAGTTGTTTTTGTAGCATTTTCTTTGTCAGGGGAAAGAATTTTGCTGTATCTTCGTGTGTTTCAACTGGAATTTACAATCTAATATTTTTTTAACAGTTATTTCATTAAATTGCACATGTTTAACAGCAAAGGAAGTACATATTCTGTGTGTAATGCCCTAAAATAACACTAATGCATGTCTCTTTAGGCCTTTATGGTACTTGACAGAGAAGAAATTGTTCAGGAAGTCCTTTCTCTTCTATTCCCAAGCATTTATTTAAGACAAACAAACAAACCAACCTACTCAAATGAACAAAACCAAAACAAAACACGAACAAAAAACCAAAACAAAAAGCAAGCAACCAAGAAACCCCAAAAAACCAAACCTAAAACCAAACCAAAAATAAAACGAAACCAAACTCTCAAAGAATCTCTAAAACAAACCTCCCTCCCCAAACCAAAACCTGAACCAAAAGAAAGTTAATCAGTCACAGTGACAAGGATAAGGTGTACCCAAGATGGATTGAATGTGCTCATCTGTTAGAATCCTTATCCAGCACATTCTTCCTCCAATTACCACGTATTTGTTCATGGAAAGATGAAGTTTGCCTCCTGCAAACAGCTCCCAAATTCCATCAACTTTGAGTTGGAGGAGTTGGAGTCAAAAAGAGTAATTTTTGCTGAACACTTGAGACACTATTCACCAATATGTGTGTGAGTATTGGGTGAACATGGGCAGATAGGTACTTTCCTACTGGACTTCTACTCTATCCCTTCAGTATTTTCCAACTACAGTCAATCTGTGTGAGCAGCTCAGAAAAAGGAAAAAAAAAGGGCTATAAAAGACATGATTAAAGACACTGGTGGAGCACTGCAGTCTGCTCCAGAGCTGCTGGCTGCTAGGAGTCCAGCTTGACCTGCTGAGCACGTAGGGGCATTCCAATCCAGCAAACATGAGCTGGTGACCTGGCAGGAGCAGGGCACACAAGCGGAAAAAGGACTCTTGTTCTTGTTAGGAGTAGATTTCTAGGAAGTTGCTCAGCTGGTGAGGAGCACTTGCTGGATTTCTTATGAAGGCTGACAAGGTTTTAGAGTGGTGTCTCACCGCTGGTGGAATGTTCCAGTACCTAAAGGGGGCCTACTGGAAGAAAGCTGGAGAGGGACTTTTTATAAGGGTGATAGGACAAGGGTAATGGTTTTTAACTGAAAGAGAGCAGGTTTTGATTAGATTCTTTATTGTCACAGTGATGAGGCACTGGCACAGGTTGCCCAGAGAAGATGTGGATGCCTCATCCCTGGAAGTGTTCAAGGCAAGACTAGATGAGGCTTTGAGAAACTTGGACTAGTAGATGTCCCTGCCCAGGGCAGGAGTTGGAATTAGATGGTCTTTAATGTCCCTTCCAATTAAAGCCATTCTGTGATTCTATTGTCTCTGATTTACTCAGACACTTGGAAAGGTTGCTCTTCAATGAATTTGTTTTAAAGAAAATTCCTGTAGGAGAATAACACCAAGTGAGGGAACAGGGAGTTGGGATGTTACCAGCTGTTATTAGCCTCAGCTGTTCATAGCAAGGATGATCCAAGCCATTGAATACAGCTAAGCTTTTTTGTTCAAAGTAAATTGGGGCTCACAACATCCTCCTAAACCACAGTCAAAATTCTTCAGTTAAGTTACCTCTGATGAGCTGTTTCAACTAAAGAAGTACAGTTAGTAGCTGTTTCTTCGATCTTATTTATAAATAAATCTGTATAAAATTAAAAAGGAAATATTAGAGCATGTCCCTGTAGAACTACTGATTTTAGAAATTGATTGTTTCTTAGAAATCTTTCTGTTTGGATGCCCTACACTTAAAAGTGAAGTGTTAAAGGATAGAGTCTTGATACCAAGTGCAGATGGTTGTGATACTAAGATATTTAATTGACTGACTGAACTTGCTACGAATGTAATTTGTCCTTTATGTATTTCTCCTGAAGTTTAGTGGCTTGTCTGGTAAGACTCAGGTGACCATATGATTGTACAAAGTTCAGGACATAACATGACATGATATTTCCTAAGCAAAAAATTAAGATCTTTTTTTTTCAGCAGTCACAATGATGGGCAGTGACAATGACATGCTAAGTACTTTCCAAACACAGAGTCTGTAGGGCAATGGAATAACATCTAAGAGACAGACAGGTGAAAGAAAAGAGGGAAGTAGACAGTAAAAGCTAATTGCTATTGAAACAAACAAGATTCTCCACAAGAGAAAAAGAGATCAACAAAAATCCTTAAAGATTTCAGTAGTTTGTTTGGTGCTGGGGGTTAAAAGTGGAAATAATTATGGCCTGTAGAGAAATTCATGTGTTTTAGCTGGAGAAGAGCTATTAAGAAAGGTATATAAATGGCTTTGTGAGAAACTGCCAGTCACAGAGAAATGGATGGCTGTTTAGCAGAGTGTCATGAGAGACAATGAATGTAGAGAGACACATTTACAAAACTGTGAAAATGGGAAAAAAAAAATGGAAACCCAAACAATCCTGTAATTTCAAGGAGAGGCTGGGCAGAGAACAGCAAGACCATTGCAAAGGGAAATAGCAAATAAAATACAGCACTTAGAGCCTACATGATCATTTCTTTCGTGTCATGACACATTTTCCTTCTGCAGGCCTATCCCACTAGTACAGTAATAGTGAGAACACTAGTGCAAGTAATGCACCACTAACATTGCTGCCAAATTCTTCCCTGTTCTCAGAGGCAAGTCACCTTCAGATACGGTACACAGACATGAGATGGGCTGGGTGGTATCTTGGGAGGACATGGAGAGGACTTGCAATTCAAAAAGGCAGGAGGTTTTAAAGCCAAATAAACACCTTGACCACATCACTGTTTCTATTCTAGATGATTACCTGTATCGTCCTCACCTTTACAAGTGGTTCTGTGCAGACCTTGTCTACTTGTTCCAAAGGCTGTTAAAAGTACTTTCTGGATGTCTCCAGCCTACTTTTTCCTCTGTCCATTTTGCATCCTTTCTTACTGCTCTTTGAAATAAGTCTTAGTTATTTAGAATGATGTGGAGTATGAGCCACTTCAATGTTCAGCTGCTTTGATCCTATTCCTTGTGGCCAATATAGCTGCAGGAGCAAAGTTTATTCCTGTCCTGCTAGTGCTGGCACTTTATTCGGCATGCATTGTCGTGACTTCCATGGTAAGTGGGTACCCATCTGTGCGTGCAGCAGCAGCAGCAGGAGCAGCAGCACCATTTGGCACAGTCTAATCTGTGTGAGGAAGTGTTTTGTGCAGCCTGAAGGGGCTATCGTAGAAGAGCTGTCAGAGTAGTAATCCCTTTCTACATGAAAGGAAATGAAAAAATGTCACAAAAGCAAATTGAAAAGAGAACAGAAGGTGAGGGTTGCATGTATTTCAACATCACACAGCAAAGCTCAAAGTTTCAAACAAATATAATAACAAGGTTACATTTGTAACCAGGGAAACAATTTTTCAGTGATGAAGGACAGTGTGGGTGTAGGAGAGGCTTTTGTTGTTCAGACATAACCAGAATAAAGGCAACAGTGTAAGAGTCTGCCTTCCTCCTATAGATCAAGACAGTAGCTCAAGATACAGAAAAGGGTGTCTGGGTAGGACTAACCCCCTGGGAGAGCAGCAGAGGTGTGGAAGTGGAGATTGTGTCAATGGGTGAGAAGTACTGACTGAAAAATATGTAAGAAACCCTTTGGTGCCTCTGTGAGAGTGGGAGAGGAAGGGGAGTATTCCTGCTGAGGAACCATTGCAGGGACTCCACTGCATCTTGCCATGGTGGGCTTACTTCTACTTCCTTCAAAAGTGGTGCAGAAAGGGATTTCTGGGCTAACTGACTACATCTATGACTAGCCTCATGTTTTAGGTGTCTTTTTTTAAATCATAGATTATTCTAGAAGTATTAAGATATTACATATATCTGTTGAAAGGAATGATTTAAAAAAAGATGAAGTTGAGGGGAGAAGAGAGAGAATGAAGTGAGGAAAAAAGGCTAGTTCTAACTAATTGAATGTTATTAAGATTTTTAAACTTACGTGAAAACATATTGTGACCTTTTTGTGCACCCCTTTATATTTCTAAGCTATGTATCTTAATGGCTGATTCTATTGCTTTCTGGACAAGAAAGGACTATCAAATCAGCCATTTATTTACTCTGGTTACTAGGCTACACATCTTTTAAGCTGTGTATAGAACAATAGTGTATCACAATTGTTTTCAAGAGTAAATGATTTGACTGCAGCCTCCTGAAGGCAGGAATTCTATGGCCTGTGCAGTGCTTACCCAAAGCAGCCTTTGTACAGCAGCATTTACTTGTGATGTTATCAAAATGCTTGTAATAATCTCTTTTTAGCTTAGTGAACATTTTTACTTTAAAGAATTAAGTGTCCAAGGTACCTTAAAGACATACCCTACCCTGGAAAGGATTTTTCTTTTCTGCAGTGAATTCAGTGTTCAGGGTTCACAGACTTATGGATTGCAACTGTTTTATCTCCCACAAAATAATGAAAAACAGTAAGTAATAACAATTTCTAGATAAGGAAAAACAATAACTGCTAACCCTACTTCCTTGTATTTTTATGTTGTATTTGCTGGTAATGATCTAACCAACTTTCCTTGATAGTGAGTGACTCTCTGGAGATGCCTGCTGTATAATGTCCTTTTAATTTCAAGAAGCTTGTTTAAGGAATGGCCTAGTGTATTACATCTGAAACAAGTGGATTTATATTATTGGGGACGATTTCTCTTTCTACCAGTGCTTGCTCTTGGCATTTGGGGTAGGTGGTGTATTTTGGCCTGCAACTACTCAGGTCCATCACCCCAAAAGGTATGAGTCATCTCAAGGGGGCTCTGCCCACTTCTGACCATTCCTCTCTCAGGTGAAGAGACTACTGTTACCATCTTTTTGCTGCCATCAGCCAAGAAAATGTTGTTCTAGTTGAAGGGATCTCATGAGCCGTGAATCATTCATATGAGAAAAAATTAGGTAGATAAACTCAAACTATCTGGCTGGATAAACCAATTTTGGAATGGACAGAAGAGTGCTCTTATAATCCATTTTCCAGTGCTGTTTGTAGCTGGCAGAGAATGGTAACAACCAACCATCAACCAGAGAACCCATTTTCCAGCTAAGCATCTCTCTAGTCTTCTGAATATTTAGTTTGAGTTTTTTGTTTTCCCTGAGTAAGTCAGGAATACCAAGCAAGGGTCGTTTTTATATGAACTATCCCCATATGATGTGAGTTTCCTGCAGTCTTTCTGACAGTTTATTCATATTTAATTGCATTTTCCATATCCAGCCAAGCTGAGAATGAAATCTAAATTAAAATACTCAAGTAGGACACAATGGGTTTGGTTGCCGAAACAATGCTTAGGTAAATTAAATACTGGCTGTTAATCTGTTCCCTTGAAATCTTAGAAGGCTGATGGAAAGAGAAATGTAAGAGCTAAAGTCCACATGGAATCAAACATATTTTTACCAAGCGACAACTTACTGAAAGACCATCACACTCAAGGCTATGTTTTCTGAGTGTAAAAAATGGTAGAAGAAATAGGTTCTGTTTGCACACAAGAAGGCCCTTTATCTTACCACTGCTTTTCTTGTCAGTGCTAACAAGCAGATGCATTACCCAATAGTCCTGGTAATTAGTCTCTCATCACAAGGAGCTGGTGTTGCAAGTATGAGTAAAGATGAGGAAGATAAAGATAACTGGAACAGGAAGGGCAGTGTGGCTGGTGATTATCACCACTACACTTCCACTCTACGGGGAGAAAAACAGGTATGAAATACAAGGACATTTTTAACTGCTGTGGAAGATTTTACTGAATGCCTAACAACAGAAAAAACAATTCATCTATGTTGTTACATTTTCTGGGTTACCAGCTATAAGAAGCACCCATTTTCTTTGCATTTGCATCTGTGGTATTAGGTTTAATTTCTGATCAGTGGAGAGAGACAGTAATTGAAGTCAAGCCCTCAAATTGTAGTGCCAGTTTGTGTAGCTGTTTTCCTCTTTAAGAAGCTACTTATTGATTTGTTGCTTTCCTACTGTGACCCTCGCCCTTTTTTTCTTTAGCAGTTCTCTTTCCTGCAGAGTAAATAAATAATTCATCACCTGGAGTTTATTTTTCCCTCTCTGTCCTGTGTATAATATTTAGAAGAAACTTAAACATCTCAACAACTTTACACTGTTTTTTCAATTTAATAAAAACCATCCAATTGATATTTTGTTGGGTTTTCAGAGACTTGTATTCTTGAAGTCCTGGACGATATTCAGTTTTGCCACTTGAGGAAACATGCACACATTTCCAGAAGGTATTTTTCAGGTTGTTGTTTGAAACTGATTATAATTGCTGGGGTGTTTTTGACGTATGTAATCAGATTACATTTTATGTTTTGTCCTGCTTTTTTTATACCACCTGTTACAGACTCCCAATAAACAATAGAAATATATAATGTAGTTTTTTAGCCAGTTGATCATGACTACATTTGCGTAGCATGAAGTTTTCATAACTAGTCTTTGGAAAAGAAGGAAAAATAACATTTAATGAAAGGTACTTTTCGTAAAGAAATTGTGAATTAATAAGAATTTCTTTTAGCAGTGGTGCTGTTGTTAAAGGTTGGTACCCCGTGCCTTTATTCTCACCCTATACTTGAATAACTTTAATTCTACCCTTCATTGTCACAGGTGAAATGGGTTTCCAAGCCAAATTTGCCTTTACAAATGGGGCTAGGTCAATTTAGTTATATACACTCTCAGTTGTAAAGATACAAATTGGTAGTTAGACCATACAGTGAGCTAGATTAGAGAGCTCATCTGTGACAAAAGCTGGAAAAAAAGACAGAAAAAAAAATTCACAAGCAAATCGTCTTCATGAGCTGTAACAACTGAAGAACTGAAAGAAGGATGCTGTGGAGGCTGGGACCTGGCTGATACCAGGTGTCTACCAAAGCCTTTTATCACTCCCCTCCTCAGCTGGGCAGGGCAGAGACATATATATATGGGGGGAGACAAGGAGAGATCACTCAGCAGTTGTCATCATGAGTAAAACAGAGTCAACTTGGAGAAAGTAACTCAATTTAGTCAACTCTAATGAGAGTACGATAGTGAGAAGTAAAGCCAAATCTTGAAAACACTTTCCCCAGCAACCTCCCTTTTCCCAATTCTCGACCTCCTACCCCCAGAGGCACAGGGAGATGGAGAATGGAGTTGTGGTCAGTTCATAACATGTCTCTGCCATGGCTTCTTGTTTAGAGGGAGGACTCCTTCCTCTGTTCCATCACAGTGTCCCTCCCAAAGGGGACAGTCCTCCACAAACTTCTCCAATGTAAACCCCAGAATGGGCTTCAGTTCTTCCAAACTGCTCCAGTGTCAGCTTCCCCTGTGGTGCAGTCCTTGAAGAACAGGTTGCTTCAGCATGGATTCCTTGCAGTGTCACAAGTCCTGCCAGCAAACCTGCTCCAGTGTGGGCTTCCCATGGGGTCACAGCCTCCTTTTGGCATCCCCCTGTTCCAGTGTGGGGCTCTTAATGGATTGCAGGTGGATCTCTGCTCCACCATAGTCCTCCAAGGGCTGCAGGGGCACAGCTGCCTCACCATGAGCTGCAGGGGAATCTCTGCCCCAGCACCTGCAGCACCTCCTGCCCCTCGTTCTGCACTGGCCTTGATGTTTATAGGGCTGTTTCTCTCACATCTTCCCACTCTTCTCTGGCTACAATAGCTTCTGTGCTATAACTTCTCTAACCTTCTTTAAGATGCTATCCTAAAGTTCTTACACCATCACTTAGCAGTTGGCCAGCACTGGGTCTGCCTTGGAGCCAGAATTGTCTGGAATTGGCTCTGTCAGACATAGGGGAAGTTTCTGGCATCTTGTCACAGAAGCTGCCCCTGCAGGCATTACCCCCACTCCGCCTTCCCTAAGTAACCTTGCCACACAAACCCAGTACAGATGCAGTTCCCTCAAGCAGGTCAATTTCCTTGCAGCTGGATTTTGCCTCAATACTTTAGTAAAAGGGTTAAGTGCACCTCCAACCCCTTTTCTAGAGTGGTTGGGACTGCTTCTCTGGTGAAGCATGGTACTAATGAGTATCAGACACTGCCTGAAGGCTCAACATGCTTCTTTTGAAGTAGTAATTGTCAATATTTGGACATATCAAATTCAATCAAATGGACATATGCAATTTCACTGCCAGCTTTTTGCTTGCCTGCCTAGTGAAGGTAGCAAACCATGCATACTTCAAAAAATTTAATCAGATCATACAGGTATGATCAGAAGTGATTTGGACCTTCTCCAAAGTTGTCCCACTGCCTCCATGCTGTGTTTGGGAGATGTTTTCACACAAGCCCAAATCTGAGCTCCTGCCCATTAGACTTACTTCTGTGTCCATTAGAATAGGACAGAGTAAGCACAAAGTCCTGTCTGCATGGGAAGCCCCTATTCTTTCCAGTCTTGTTGGCTTGCTTCCAATTTGTGTCCTCCTGACGCTGAATTAGGACAATAAAAATTCTGTTACTCCGTGGTGCCACAAGCATAGGCAAATAGTGTGACAGACTAACATGATGGAGACAAAAGATATTATGCTGGTGGACTTGTAATTTTGTTTATCAATATACTCATTTTATTGTTTTTGTGATCCCTGGATGGAAGTGTTTAAAGATATATGGAGAAAGCATAGCTCATCTCATTATGTTAATGAAGGCTATTAAAGGTAAACCTTAACATTCTGTAAGTGAAGAATAGAGCCATATTAATTTTCATCAGTTCTCTGAGCAGACACCTCAGTAAGTGCTGGCCACCTCTTCTTTCAGGCTGCAGAGCAGACCGTGGAATTTCTGTTAGCCAAGGAAACGGCATGTGGTACACAATTGCTGAAATTCAGTATGCAAAGACAGATTTCTGTCTGGGCTGCAGTAGTCTGTCTTCTGTCCCTGGCTTGACTACATTTTGGGCTGGATTCAAAAAATGGGGGAACTGGTGAAAGAGTGGTGGGAACCACCAGTGTTTTTATGGACAAACACGAAGAAACCAGCTTTTGAGAAGTTTTTGGTAGCTATTGCCTAACTGATATTTAATATTCAGAAGGTGCAATTTTATCTTCTAATAATTCCTTTTCTTTCTGTGATCTGCTTGGATAGTATTTATCAAATATTTATCTTTTTTCTTCAAATGGATTTTATTTCACCTCTCAGCAGATGAATGTGTTTGATGAAAAGAGGATCAACAAGAAATAGGAAGTCTGGTCTTTCCAAACACAGAAATGAGATAATCTTTTGTAAGATGAAAACTTGTAAACATCCAAAAATACAAGGGGTACTAGCAGTTTGAACCACAATCTGTCTCCTCCTTCAGAAAACTGTGAAATGATTGCTTCTCTCAAAATGTAGCAGCTCTAAAACCTGTAGTGTAATTGAAAACCATTTCACGGAGTAAGTCGATCCTGTTCTTGAGAGAAAAACTTTTAAAGGTACTCTTTTCAGAAGCTATATATGCAAGAAGGCATTTCAGATGGCTCTTGACAATAGAAGATAGAAAATGTACTGTACTTCCAAATCCACAAGAATACCTGGTTTTGTTTGTTCTTCTCTGCTGACTTAAAAGAAAAGCTACATGTTCCCATATCCAGCATTGCCCTTTGCTAAATAATGGTTATGGTATTTTGTTTGTTCATTCAGAGTAAGTTTCATTTCTTAAATGCAGGTAAGTTAAATGTAGAGTTTTGGGTTCTGTTTGGTGACTGCTTTGTCAATGCTACCTTGATAGGGAAGAGATGAGGTGCTTTGAGATTAAATAAACGTACTGTCAGGATGTGAAAGGCTTCCTCCCGTGCTGTGCTTTTGTGAGTTTGAATTATCAACCAGTACAGCTCAGGTGTGCTGTAGGGTCTCCACTGAGCACCACTGCCCTTCCCTACTAGTGTCCTAGTGAGGTGCACCTTGTGTGGCTTTAGATAATGGTTGCTGTGATTTCAGTGAAATGCAATCCAGAGAAATCAGACATGTTGATTTTATGAACACTGTGCACACTGGAGGTTTCCATGGCATGTAGCTATATCCATTTTTAAAACAGGCTTACAACTAGGGGATAATTTCTCCTGCATTAACTCACACTTGGTAAAAACAAGAAAACAAAGATATACTTTGGTTGTGACACCTGAATCACTGCATGGAGCAATTTTCATATGGATAGTATCTTAATGATAAGACAGAAAAAAAGACAAAGTTTTTTGAAGTTTACTAATGGATAATTTCCTCAGGAGGCTGGGTGAGTGAAAGGAAACCAGAACCGTAACTCTATTTACCAATGGAATTGTTTACTTATTTGAAGCTGCAAGCAGGTATGGCTTGATAATTTCTGTATTTTCCTGCTTTCATTAAAAGGGAAGGAAGACAGTGTGAAGTGAAACACTTAATATATTTTTTCCCAGGCTCAGGAATGTCAGTCACTCTTCAAAGTTATAGGTCTTCCTACATAGTTAATGAGGGGACAATGAAGAATGGTCTGAAGGATAGGATGGATTCTGAACACAGAATACACAGGACAGGATAGGACAGATCTCTGTGCTCCTCATGGCTGTGCCTAGAGCACCACATGGTGTTTTGCTGTCCTTTTCAGTTTACGTCTTTCCCATCAAATATAATAAAGGTCTCAGCTTCATGCTCCTTGTAGGCTTTCTTTTTCTTACTTAATCTAGTGTGCAGGTGGGGTTATCTTGCAGATCACACTACAGCATAAAATCTGAGCACTCAGTCTTCTCTCTAAGAGGTAAGGGCTTTATCTCAGTGAAATGAGATGGTATTTTAAGAACATTATTAGAAGGCTTGCTTCAGGCATATTTTTAACAGAAGTTTTCTGTGTCATAACATTTGGCACATTGCAAACTACTATCCCTCATTTATCTTAACAGAGAATATGTCTAGATCAGATAGCTGAAGATCTAGTGACTAAATCCAAAAGCATGTGGGTTCTTTAGGCTTTCTAAAAATCATTTACCAAATGATGTCGGGTCTGCAAATCAAAATTGCTAGTCTAAGAGTCATACTGAACAGGACACAAGAACCAAAATGAGCATCAGATGACACAAATGTATTACCCATATTCAGCATGAATACTTAAAAAGGAGAGAAAATGGGCTTTCCACAGAGGGGAATTTTCAAGCTCAGATGTATTGAGAACAAGAGCTACTGCCTGAGCCCTGGCTGCCTGAGCCCTGGCTGCCTGTGGTGTCCTGTCCTACAGGACCAGGCTTAGTGGAATGAGTAACAGATAACTGTATGGACAGAGTGTTCAGCTCCTGCAAAATGACTTAGTTTCACTTAATTCAGCTGGACTAACTTTTAACTAAACTAAATCACACCAAGACTGCTGACTTCATCAGAGCCCTTTTCTTGTCTGTATGATGTAAACATCTTAGCTTTTCTCCTTCTTTGAGCTACAAACAAACGTGTTCCTTTGGAGACAGCTCTGCATTCATCATTCACCCCCTGATACAAAGGAGGGAGATATGACTGATACCTCTGCCTTGTGCCATCCAATGCTCCCAGAGATCCTACAGCTGAAGTGACATGGTTTAGAGAAAGAGGGAAGGTTGCCAGCAGCTACCATACTTTTATCCAGGCTAACACTGAGCTCAACTTTAGCCATTTGGAGCATGAGAAGATGTATTTTACTACCAAAGACATAATACGTAATTAAAGAGTGTGCGGAAAGCAGATATTTTCAGTATTCCCCCATCCAGGTTTATTTAATATTCAGACTAATTGAGAGCATATTCTCATATCAGCTCCCGGGAAATATATTTCCTTTGTTTGAAAATAGGTCAGTAGGAAACCTGACACTTCCTTGGCTATCTAATTGCTGTCTTTGCAAGTCCAGGCTAGAATATAATCTGGAAACGAGAACTAAAAATGTGTCAAAAGGACTAGAAGACCTTATTGTGCTAAATTCATTCACTGCTTTTTTTCCTCCCCAAGACAAAAAAAAAATTCTCAGGCTTCTCAGCCGCAGTGTTATAAGCATCTGATTAATTTCCTGTGTAATTCAGAGCAGAGAGGAGAAGTAGTTGGTTGGAGAGGATGGTTTCTTACTAGTGGGGAATATCCTGTGAGGTGTGGCCTCCATGGCAGCTTCAGACGTGATGGAGCAGACACTGCTGTTGTTTCTGAGTTGAAAAAGTCATTGCAAAGCAGCTTATGCTTCTCTTCCTGTTTTCGTTCACTTCATCCAACTGCACCAGTGAGAAACCCTGTAATGAGTGAGTCATTTCTTACATTGCTTAATATGTGTTTTGAAATTCTGACACAGATTTGAGCTCCTGACTTCTCCTTCTTCTATGATGACTTGGTTTTAAAATCAGTTGTGGAATTGTTGAACACTTGATTTAAGGAGTTAGAGCAGGTGCCAGCTCTGATCAAGCAGAGACATGCTTCTGTGTGTTTGAGAGCAGAGTCTGGGATGGCTCAAGGATTTTTTTATGTATGGTACAGTCATTCTCTGTCTGGAGTCTCAAAAATATTTTGTGGTCCCGAGGCACAGATAGGGGCAGCATCTATGCATACAAACAGGCAGGGAACTTGTTACTGTACCCTGCCACTGAGTGTCAGCCAGGGAGACCATCCAAGGTGGAGAGATGGGAACAGGAGGAAGAGAAAACTTCAGAGGCCCTATCAAGCAGGATTTTCTCCAGTGTGCATGCTCTGGCTCAGGGTGTTAGAAAGGAGCTTTGAAAAATCTCGTTGCCTGCACGTCTTGTTGACATGAACGTCCGAGGGTGAAACAGATTGTTTTAACAATTCTTTTTTTGGTATGGAAAAAGCCAAACTCCCCCTTGCCTCTTGCAGAAGAAAAAAACACTGCTCATTAGTGTGTGTAGGTGCTAGTTTTGGTTTTTTTGTTTCACTTTCTAACAGTCAGTGAAAGCATAAAGGCATCAATAATGAATAAATAAACAAACAAAACCAAAAACCCAAAAAACTGTATTCTTAATTACAAGTCGTAATGTGTGACTTTTATTTTGGGAATCCCACTTGTCTCTATGGAGAGATTCCAAGGGTCTGATCTGCCCCTGCTCTACCTTTCAGCAGGTCTCTCTCACTGTAACTTGTGGTGAGTTATCCTACTGTGTTCCCACAGGATCTCTCTGTTACTGCCTCAGGAAAATTGGCAGTAGTTCCTCTACGGTAAACCTTCAGCTGGCCTGTGTATGGCATGCATGGCATGGTGAGTGAGGGCTTGGCAGAGGCTGGCCATGGCTGAGGTATCTGGGGAAGCTGGGGAGGCTTTTCCTCAGGGATCAATCAAATCACGAATGCAATGTACCAGGCAGGGACATCTGTTTGCTGTCTCTTCCAAAATGAATGTTGGGAGGAATCAACAAGCAGAGACGCTGGTTCACCAGGCTGATAGGGGTCAGAGCGTGAAAGGGCACCTAAATCATGCATGGGTTGACAGAAAAATTAATGAAAAAGAATTCCCCCCAGGACTGGTTAGTGCACAGTGACTGTGTCAGGTTTGTGATCTGAAAAAGGTGAGAGGCTGCAAGGAGGGCACTAGAGGGAAGAGTCAGAGATGCCTGTCTTCCACAGCTGGAAGAACATATGTGGCCATAGAGCTCATGGCCACAGGCGGGAGGGACCTTCAGTCCAGCCCAGAAGAGCTGTTCCTACTTATATTTATGCAAAATTACAAAAACTACTTTGAAATAATAAGCCATAAGAAGAGGGGAGTGTTACTTTGAATAATGTCCTATGAATATTTTTGAAGATGACAAAAATGACAGGGGATCTTGATTTTCCCACTGCTTTTTTAAAATACTGTTCCCTGCTCACTCATCTAAAATGTTTCTAACATGTTCATGTGTAGTCAGGATATTGACATTGCTGGGAACAGTGGGGTGTGTCCATCATGAATGGGTGACATCCTCCTTTGTCCTGGAGAAGTGTTTTAACTCAGAATTTTTGTATGGGCTCTTAGCATAAGTCCTATATTATTTTTTAAGAATTCTGTGGGGTAGAAGAAAATTACAAAGTGTAGGTGGAATGGTTTCCAGAGGCAGCCTGTGTCCTTCAAGAAGCCTTCCCTACACGTGTTTTAGTACACATGACTCATATTGGAATTGAGTTAACTAATTGTTAGTGCCAACGCTTTCAGGAGAGCCCACTAATTCAGTGTGGCTCCATGTTTGGGCCCTCAGATGAGAATATCATTGGAAACTTCCTCTAATTAAGTCCCACTAGATTCAGTAAATGTTAAGAGCTGCAATACATAAACATGTGAGTCTCACGAGCTGTTCAGCATTTTAGTGAATATCTTCATTTGTGCTCTCTGTTCTGTCCTGAACACAAACAAAGGCGTCTAAAGGACTTTATTTGCCCTCACAGGTATGGAATCTGTCCTTAGAATATCTCCATAGGCTTAGCTTACCAAAAATTGATTGAGGTGAGGTCTCTGTCAGGGCATGGACAGTCCAGCACAATGTTTTCTTGGCTCATGAGGCAATGAGTAACTTAGCTAGAACTGGCACCCTCTACGAGAGTGGAACAGCTCTCACATGACAGAACAGTGTGGTTAAAAACAGGAAGGTCAGCTTCCATTTTTAAATCATGGGGTGCCATATAAACACTAGGATATCTGAGCTTGTCATATCTAGCAGTGATCAGTGCAGCTAAATGATGTAACTGGCATACTGTCATGAGCTGGTAATTAATATGACACACATTTTACCATGGTTGTTCTCTTTATATTGACTCACAATAAACCAGCACATATAAAGACAACCATGATATAAAATACATAAATTTTTGTTGTGACAAAACAAAATGTAAGTGCTGGATTTTTAGCTAAATCATGACAAACCAGAGACAGAGCACAAATCATAACTCCTGGTTATGATTTTGTTCTGGGGCTTCCTGCCACTTAGGAACACAGCATTTTCTTGAGCCCACCCTCCATAAAAACAAGGGAGTGTTGATCACTGGCAGTCTTGCACTACTGTGTGCCCTATACTGCTTTGATTGACCTGCAGATAGTAATGATTTAATTACTCTGACAGGCACAGAATGCAGGTTAAAAATGGTGTCTGTATATGAATAAAGTATTTTTTAATGATCAATGTAAAACCAGCTAATAGAGAAACTATCATCAACAGTTGTACACTCTGATAAGGCTCCTTTTGATGGAGGACCCTCTTTGTTCCTTACCCTACAGAGAGGACAAAAAAAGATAAACTGATTATGTCAGCTCATTAATATAGATACTGAAATCTGAGTTGTATATGTACACACAGTATTTAACCATCATCATCCAAAAAAATAGAATTTTGTATATTTTTTTTCTCTTCTGGATTATATAATTATGTCAAGGAAATTTTGACCTTAAAAATTAACCCCAAAAAGTAGCATGTTAGTACCAAAATACAATAACAAAATCTATTCTAGTTTCATCTCATCAAAAGTCAATCTTTTTGGTTGAAAATATATGATACATGTAATACTGTTTAAAAACAAATTATAAGAGAAGAAAAATAACTGAAAACAACAGGAGTAAATATCTTATAAGAGACTAAGCTGTAAATTAGTTGAGACAGAAATATATATTGGATTCATCATAAATTCTAACTGAGTAAAATGTTAAGATAAGGATACCTGCCTTCCTTCCTTCCCTTTTCCTTAGCTTTTATGTTTGAGCTGATGTCATTTGCTATGGAACATACAAATTGTTAATTTGCATCAGCCAGCTAAGTAGTGTCCCCTCCAAGGACCTTGCTCACTCCAGCCACTTGATGGGGGGAGAATATGGGACAGACAGTGCTGAGTCTGTGCCAGCCACACTCAGCAGCACCCAAAACACCGGTGTGTTATCAACCACCTTCCAGGTACCCATGCAGAGCACTGCACTGCAAGGCCTGCTGCGGGAAAATGAACTCCAGCTCACCCCAGCCTAGTACAAATGATCTGCCCTCAGAGAAGTCATGTTGACTGTCAATTATTACCTCCTTTCACATGCAGTAGAATCTGCTTCATGATCTTGCTGGGCACAGAGGTGGGACTGGAAGGTCTGTAGTTCTTGGGTCTTCCTTTTTTCCTTTTTGGAAATGGACCTTATAGCCCTTTTCCAGTGAGTGGGATCTTCACCAGATTATACCCATTCAAATCTGTGGATGCATGTCATTGGGTGCTATGGATTTGTGCACTTTCAGCTTCCTTAGATGGTCTTGAACCTGATTTTCTACAGCTCTTCATCCTCCCAGCCCCTGCCTCTGCCTTCTGCAACTCAGATGGTGTGGCTGATGTATTTGCTGGTGAAGATTGAGGCAGAACTTTGTAGAGTACTCAGTCTTCTTCATACCCCATGTAACCAGGTCTCCAATTTCCTTCTTGAAAGGGTCCACATTTGCCCCTACACTTCCTTTTAACACCAGGATACCTAGAGAAATTTTTCTTGTTGTTCTTGATGTCCTTGTCAAGATTTAATTGTATCATAGCTGTAGATTTCCTAACCCATATTTTCTCTGGATTATCTATCCCGGTTTCCACCCTCTGTAGGCTTCCTTTTTCTTGTCTGAGTTTTTTCCAGAAGCTTCTTGTTCAAATACACAGGCCTCCTGGAATTTTTGCCTGACTTCCTTTTTGTAAGGATGCATTGTTCCTGAAGTCCAGGGCAGTGAGCTTGCTTCTCGCCCTCCTCACTGTGAAAGGATCTTGAACTGCACCATTTCATGGGCACTTCAGTCCAAGCTGCCCTTGAGCTTCACCCTTCTCATCAGCCCCTCCTAGCTGATGAGAAGAAGGCCCAGCACAGCACCTCTCTTTGTCGGCCCTTCTCGCACTTGGAGAAGGCAGTTGTCACCAGTGTGTGCTAGGAGCCTCCAGGATTGCCTGTGTGCTGCTCTGCTGCCCCTACAATGTCAGGGTGTTTGACCAGCGCCTCTGAATGTGTGAGGCCTCTCCTATCTGTCTACAGAGGGCCTTGTCCACTTGGTCTTGCTGGTCAGGCAGCCTGTAGGAGACCTGAACTGTAATGTCATTGGTTCCTGTCCTCCCTTTAATCCTGACCCATAAACACCCAGATGGTCCCTCATCCATGCCCAGGCAGAGGTCCGTGCACTCCATCAGGTCACTGACATGAAGGGAGACACCCTCTCCTCATCTCCACTGCCTGTCCTTCTTAAACAGCCAGTGTCCTTCCATTCCAACCCTCGAAACACAGGAGTCATCCCCCTCCATCTCTGTGATTCCAATAAGATCATAGTGCTGCAGGCATGTGCATGTCTCTATTTCCTCTTGTTTATTGCCCCTGTTGTGTGCATTTGCATAGAGGCATTTAGGCATGACTCCCTATGAAGCTCACTTGCTAACTGCAGTGGCTGGAATTCTTTTGAACTGTCTCAGCTCTCCTGCTGACCTGTGATCCCTCTCTAGTCTGTGAGCATCTGCTGCATGATCCTGGCATGAGACTGGTAGGAGTGGGATGGATTGAGGCTCCCCTCTTCTGGCAACTTTAGTTTAAAGCAACACCGCTCCTCTCCACACAACTTCGTTTCTCTGTCTTAAATTGACAACGTGTGTTTAGATGAAGGCAATGAAAAATATTCTTTATAATTAGAACAAGATGAAAATTTAAAGAGGATTTAAGCCTTCAGAAAGACCTAATTACTAAAATAAAAAAATGGAAAGGACAAGATATGTTATGTAAAGGAGTTTGAAAAAAACACTAAACACAAAACCCTGATCCCCTCCCCAATTTTTTTATTGATCCACTACATGAAGCCCAAAATTCAAGAAATACTTGAATTTTATGAGCGTTTTAATGTCAGTTTCTCCATTAAAGTTATCAGATGTCATTGAAAAGGTTTAGTGAAGCTTGAGAGTGCTCCAGTGCTACCTCTCCACGTTCAGCTGTGTATGTGTCCAGGCACTGCAGGCTGCATCTGAAGTGCATTGCTTCTGCCCATTTAACCATCTCAGTGCAGCCCAAACAGTACTGCTCCACAGGAGAAAATAATGATGGTCAGGTGTAATTCTGAGCTCATGGACATCGGTAAAAGATCACTCCCTAAGGAAGCACTTCAAATATTGAATTCTGTTGGAAGACTAGAAGGGTCTGTGCATTCACAGCACAGCTGTCCTCCGCTTGTCATTTTTCTGAACCTCTTTCCTCTGTTTAGTCCTTGCTGACTCTGGTTTGCATGAACTCTTTGACTAACTGATTTCTGTAGCTTGTCCTGCTGAAGTGAAGAAATTTTGTGTAGAAGCCACAAGGTCCATGAGCACCTTGGGGACTGTAGAGACTTCCAGGAACACTCATGATGACTGCTTGGGAGCTGCCTGTTTCCTGCACCTGCATTTGAAACATCACTAAGAGATTCAGATTTCACCTTGCATGTGAAAAGCCCCCCACAGCATCCTGCAGGCATGTAAAACAGCAGGTGTTACATGTCCTTGTGGGCCCCAAGAAGAGTGTTACATATACTGGAGTGCCATCTACTGGCTCTTTTCCTCTGCAATAGGTGCATAAAAGCAGCTGTACTTCTCTTAGAAGAACTTTTGTATTATCTCCTTCATGGTAGCTTTCACTGGCAGCTTTGTGTGTGTGTATTACACTATCCAGGATTGTAAGGCCAGGACCCAGACCCTCAGAGACTTTCACCCAGCTCCTAGACCTACAAAGTCTTCATGCTGGTATTCAAACACTCTACAGATCTGAGCATCCTAGTTCTTCGCTGGTTGTGGTTCTTCCCACCCCTTGCGATTTCTGCTGCCTTTGAAGGTATCTTGGGAGAGAAGCTCAAGTGCCTCCACTGAAACATTCAAACACTGTACATATTACATAAGTAATGGCAAAACAATTAATCATAGAATCACAGAAACATAGAATATCTCAGATCATACTCATAAGCATCACTGAATCTATCTTCCTGCTCCTCTCAGGACTAACCATAGACCTAAGAGTGTCATCCATAATCTCCTTGACCTCTGATAGGGTTGGTGCTGTGGCCACTTCCCAGGAGAGCATGTTTCAGTGACTGACAATGTTCTCAGTGAAGAATCTTTTCCCAAAGACTAATCTGAACTTCCTCTTAAGCAGCTTCATTCCCTTTCCTCATGTCCTACCACCGGTTCCCAGAGAGAGGAAGTCAGCATCTCCCCCTCCACTGCTCCCCTTCAATGGGGTCACCCCTAGCCTTCTTTTCTCCAAGCTGAATAAACCAGGTGACCTCAGTTCCTCCTCCTAAATCTTGCCCTTGAGTCCTTTCACCCTCGGCTTGGTCACCCTCCTCTGAATATTCTCCAGAGTTTGATGCTCTCATATTGAGGTGCTCCGAACTGGACATGAGGTTTAAGGTGAGGCCACCCCAATGTAGTGTATAGTGGGACAATCACATCCCTTGACCAGCCAGTGATTCTGTGCTTGATGTACTCCTAGGAACTGGTTGGCCCTCTTGGCTGCCAGAGAACACTGTTCACTCATGTTTAACTTGCCACCAACCCAAATCCCCAAGTCTCTTTGTACGGGGCTGCTTCCCTGCCTCTTTTCCCCCAGTTTGTATGCATACCCAGGATTTTTCCATCTCAAATTCAGAATCCAGCACTTGCTCTTGTTAAATTTCATATTGTTGGTGATTTCCCAGCTCTCTAGTCTATCCAGATCTCTCTCTAAACCTCTCCTACCCTCAAAGCCGTTCACAGTTCATCCCAGTTAAGTATGGTAGGCAAAATTATTGAGTGAATTTACATTTGATTCCTGTGTCCAGATAATTTATAAAAAACATTAAAGAGCACTGACCCTCAATGTCAATTTGTTCTAACTTCACTTGATATAACCCTTTGACCCCAACCCATCAGAAAATTGCTCACCCAAGGTATCACTGACTTGTCCAGTGTGTGTGCTGGACAATTTATCCATAGGGATACTGCGAGAGACATTATCAAAAGCTTTGCTAAGATTAAAAATCCCACACATTTCTTGGCTTCCCTTAGTCAGCTACATGGTGACCTTATCAAAAAAGGAAACCTGTGCTGTCTGTGACCAATGACTTTGTTGCCTCTCAAGTGTTTTTCATTATCTCCCAGATGAACCTGTTCCATAATTTCAGCAGGCACTGAAGTGAGACTGACAGGCCTGTAATTACCAGCCTTCCTTCTTTGCCTTCTTCAGAATTAGGGCATCATTTGCCAACTGCCAGTTCACCGGGACATCTCCAGACTCCCAATTGAAAGAAATGGAGAGAGATCATGCAATGCCATCAGCCAGCTCTCTCAGTACCCAGGAATGAACTCCCTTGGATCAATTTATGTGCATCTAGGTAAGCAAGCAAGTTTTGAACAAGTTTGGAGTTGACAGAGAGTGTATCTTCCCCACAGTCATGGTCTTCCAACACCAGACTCTGGGGGCACCAGGGCCCACCACCCTGTTGAAGACAAGAGCTGGAAAAAGCTTTAATGTTTTTGCTTTTTCTATGTCCCTATTAATGACCAGCCTCGTCAAGCAATGGGCTGGTGTTGGGCCTGATTCTCCTTCAGCTTTTCACATACTTGTAAAGCCCTTTTTGTTGTCCTTCACAGTGCTGAATAGCCTGAACTCCAATTAAACTTCGACTGCATGCATTGTCTTCACACATAAGGAAACAGCATTGCTATAGTCCTCTTGTGCTGCCTGTTCTTGTTTTCAACATCTGTACACCTTCATTTTCTGCCTAAGTTCTGGAAGCAGATCCCTGCTTAGCCAAGCTGCTGTTCTGCCCTGCTAGCTTGTCTTCTGACAATTTGAAATTGCCTGCTCCTGGACTCATAAGAGGTGACAGAACAGCAACCAGCATCCATGGATCCAAATAAATTCAAAACCATATTCTCAGAGGGCCTTACTAAGCAGCTCCTTTTGCCCCCTAAAATCTACCCTCCCCATATCCTCTTTATTTTCTTTCGCCTTTATCCTTACACAAAGGGTCTCCACCATTTCTTCTCCAGCTGCAAGAGCCACACATTCCAGACCCTCCTTTACATAAAATGCCACCCCTTCACCTTGCCTGCCCTGCCTATGCCTCCTTAAGGGGCTGTACCCCTCCAGCATGGCACCCCTGTCACAGGACTCATCTCACCATGGTTTGCTTTTACCAGTGATGTCCTTTGTCTAGGACTGGGCCAAATCTTCTACTGTCTCCTGCATTTTCCTTGTAAATCTTTATAGTCTTGAATAGAAATCTTCACTTGTGATGGTAAGGATGGGAGTAATAGTCATAGATTTGAAGGGATGATACAGGTAAATAAATTTATATGGCTGATTACTAGAGGAAAACTGAACTTTATTTAAAAAGAAGGGATAGGTGAACGGCAAGGTCAGTATGTTTGAAAATAATTATTTACATGTGTCCACCTGTCTGTCTCTGTAGTTCTGTCTGTCTTCTCTGTAGCAGATTGTTGGTACAAGTTGTTCCTGTAGTGATGGGTTCACAAAATCTTTTGTAGGTATTTAAGTCTTATAGCCATATTTAGGTTTTTGATTCATGTGCTGTTTGAATATATGGAGATAGAATTAAGTTTCTACATTTTCTTCTGGATGGAAGGAGAGATGGAATAAAGCATATAGATCTTCTTGCTTTCTTCTCTAGTTCTTCTTTGCTTTGTTGAGTGGAACAATTTATGCATGTAAGCATCCATTTACTGTCAGAAACGCCAGCCAAAAAGTAAGGTTTGCATGTCATAGCAGAAGTGATCTGTTTCCAGAGCCTTTATCTCCTGTAGTTAGCTGCTCTTTGGGTGCTGCTTTGAAGTTATTTCCATACAATGAAGCAAAAGAGTGCATTGTTTATATCACTGTCAGGTTGACCAAGAATGGTATTTTATCTCCTACCATCCAAACAGTTGATTAATTTAGATGTAACAGGTCAAGGAAAGAATGGATATAACTGACACGATGCAAGATTAATGCAGTTTAATTTCATGCTCTCTCTTTTGCTGCTTTTAAGCAAAACATCTGTTGAGTGGTCCACTGCTCTCATAAGTAATTAGACTGTGATTTTCCTTTGATGCAGGTTTCGCTGTGAAGGGAGCTCTTGCATTAAGGTGCAGTTGGTTTGCATGCATTGCCATCCATGGATGGCTGAAGCTGCAGATCTGCAGGAGAGGTCATTGAAAGGCAGAATCACAGAATAAGCTAAGCTGGGAGAAACCCATCTAGATCATAGAGTTCAACACCTGGCCCTGCACAGACATTCCCAAGAATCATGCTGTGTGCCTGAGAGCATTGTCCAAACACTCCTTGAACTCTGTCAGGCTTGGTCCTATGACCACTTCTCTGGGGAGTCTGTTCAGTGCTCAATAGCCCTCTGGGGGAAAACTTTTTCCTGATATCCAGCCTAAACCTCACCTGACACAGCTTCATGCTGTTTTCTTGAGTCCTCTCACTCACTGGTCATGAGAGTGAAGAGATCAGTATCTGCCCCTTTACTTCTTCTCCTGTGGATGTTGAAGACCACAGTGATGTCTCCTCTCAGTTTCTTCTTCTCCAGTCTGAAAAAACCAAGTGACCTCAGCTGCTCCTTATACGGCTTCTCCTCAAGACCCTTCACCATCCTTGTGGCCTCCTTTGGACACTCTCTAACAGCTCAATGTCTTTTTTACATTGTGGAACCCAGAACTGCCCCCAGCACTGGAGGTGAGGCTGCCCCAGCTCAGAGCAGAGCAGGACAATCCCCTCCCTGGCTAGGCTGACGATGCTGTGCCTGATGCTCGCCAGGCACACAGCAGTGCCCTCCTAGCTGCCAGGGCACTGCTGGCTCATGTTCAACTTTTCCTCAACCACCATCCCCAGATCCCTTTCTGCATTGCTACTCTCCATTATCTCATTATTTCTTTCCCCAGTCTACACACACAACTAGGGTTGCTTCATCCCAGGTGCAGAATCCAGCATTTTTCCTTGTTAAACTTCATATGGTTGGGGATTGTACATCTCTCTATTTTGTCAAGGTCTTTCTGCCCTCGAAGGAGTTGACATCCCTTCCAATTTAGAGTCATCTGCAAGTATTCCTTTAAATCCTGTGTCCAATTTTTAATAAAGATCTTGAGGACCATGGGGCTGAGGATGGAGCCCTGCAGGTTCCCACTAGTGTTCCCACAGTGTCTGATGTTACCCTATTCACTGGAGCTTTTCCCAGCAAATTGTAATCCAAATTTCTGTCTGTTTGGCTCTCTGTTGTCTCTGTGTGTGTGTATGTATGCATGTCAGTATGTATGTAGGTAGGTATGTATCCATCTACCTAGAAGCTAGAGATATATCATTCATCAACACTGCCTATGTTCTTAGCCTTGAATATTTTTACAAACAGAATGATAGGCTTTTAAGGTTCTTCAAGGCTCTGTCCAGTCACTTTACCTTACTTTGATAGCTGAAGAATGATGTAAATAATAAAATAGTAATTTCTCTCTACTTCTGCATAAATGAGGAGCACTAAGCCAATTAATATAATTTGACAGGCATGAATATGTGTGTGTGTGTAAAACTGCAATTAATGAGCGTTGAATCACATAATGAAAACAAGTATGTGCTAACAGAACTATACAATTTTTTCCCAGAACTTGGCTGAGAGGCCTTGGCCAGGACTGGGCAACATATCACTTAAGCCACAGAAAATGGATCCTGATACCTCTGAGGCATTAAGAAACTTCAGGAGGAAAAGAAAAGAAAAGAAAGTTCTTTCCATGTCTCATACTCAGATGTCTCACCTGTGCTTGGGGATGATTAGAAGGCTGAGGCAGGGCTTGGAGTACCAGGAACACCACAGATTTAAAATTTTGATTGAGGCATTTTATCACAGTGGTGCTGTAGATCTTTGTGCTCAGGAACATGAGGCTGTGTTTTTCCCAAGGATCTTGTGTTGCTAAATGATGACACAATGCTCTTGTTTTAAGACACAAGAACAAGGGTATTCTGAACAAATTCTTGCAAAATTGCCTTTGTCTTCCAGCAAATACCAAAGCTCATATGAAGAAAAGCTCACTAGCATGTCATAATTGTGTAGTTTTCTGTAATATTTTCAGAATATTAGTTGATCTGAATTTTGTCCAAATCGTAATATCTTTAAGGCAGGCTTTAGTGTCTGTTAATGGTGCTCTTTTCTCAAAGTGTCTTCTATGTTGCAAATAACATGGATCTTTGATTTTAGGGAGAATGTGATTTTATGGCTCCAAGCATGTATTTCAAAACTCAGTTTGTGTGCCCAGGGTTTGAGCATGCTAGTGTTTTTCTAGTCCTGGAAATAAATCTGGAGTTACCTCCGTTGGATGCAGCCACAACTAAGAAGTAAATGCAATTGTTTGAGTAGTGTGCCCGTTTGTCAGCATAGCAGGTGCTAAAAGCAGTCACACTGGCAGTCTCTGCTGGCAGTGTGTGCTGCTGAATTTTAAAAAAGAAAGCAGCTCTATTAATGACCGTTCATTTAGCCATTCGTTTTGGCTAGAATAAAGACAAGACTACGATTCTAAGTAGAATTATTTAATTCTAAGTAGCATTATCATTAGAGGAAATATATATATGCATTTCTTCATATGGAATTCCTAAACACTTCCAACTACAAATTTTCAGAAGTGGTGCAAAGAACAGAACATGAATCTGTAGAAACTCTGCTAAATATCTCCTTTTCTAATTAAAAAAACCCCAAACAGTATTTTAGTGAATATTTAGGATTTTAAAGTGGTTTTTAATGTTTTAATAAGACATTCCTAATACTTATTCCAATTGCTAATAGACCAGGACAGATTCATTGATCAAGTCCAATTTGGATAAATTCCTCTAAATCATACCACCCAAATTTCTTGTGATTCACATAAATTGATTAGAATTTTTTTTTAATGGCTTCTTTGTGAAACTTTTTAATGTTTTTTCTCTCAAGCCAGTCTTTTTTCTACCATGAGAGTCTGAGTCCTGCTGTACTTTTATTCTAGCTTTTCAGAATAACGTGAAATACATGATTTCAGAAATATCAGAGAAGTTACAAATGGCTTTACAAACAGTAGTTGTAAAAGTGTGTTGGAATTCCCTGTAGTATTTTTCACTTAGCTGTTAGATTTCCCTTTCAAAAGAGATCTCTACACAAATAAAGTTCTGTCACAAGTAGGTTTTAGTCATAACTATTTTATCAGTCCATACCTGTGCAGCATCAGAATACTGTTACTTGTGTTTCTGTTTATGCATTCCCCAATCAATATTCAACAGCTGAACTCATTGAGTTGGGAATTAATATTCGGAAAGGATGCAAGTCAGCTTTTGGAAGTTTCTGGCATGAAATTCATCAATCTGATTTGTTGTCTGACTTTGCCTTTCACCCTTGCCAGGGTCTCCCCAGTGCCAGTGCCAGTGTCACCTCCCTGCTCTGCTAGCACTGCTGCAGGCTGGTGGCCCCAGGGGAAGTTTTGACCCCCATCCCACCTCAGACGCTTCCTCAGCAGCCTCCTGCTGCTCCCAGATGTGATTGGCAAAATCATCCACTCAGCTGTGAAAAAGATGTGGGATAATGAGGGTAGCAGGCACAGACTTACCAGTTAATGCTGTTCAGACTCATCTGAGTCATTTGAATGCAGAGTTAGGGAAAGATTGACATTAGGTAAAATGAAAAAAAGGAGTTTCTGCTAGTGCAGAGACAATGCCATGCCTTCAGATTGTTTTTGTATCTACCTCCAGAACTCCCTGATTTTATCAATAGGCAGAATACAAATTTTGTGTGCCTCTAAACAAAATGGCATTTTAAAATTCTGTCCTGAAGAGAGTAACCTTTAGCAAAGTCTGTCAGAAAATCATTTATTGCCCCTAAGTTTTGCATTAAGTTTAGAAACAGAGGAAAAATTCACCTTGAAACATGTAAAAGTCAACATTCAGTGCATTTCATAGTTGTACAAAGGATTTACAGCTTCTGTGTGGAAGTGTGAAGAAGGAAATTACAGTGGTTCTTCAATATAAGTTTTGGCACTGTAACTTAAAAGCTGTTTACAAGCAAAATTGACACTTGCAGATTTACTGAGGCATTAATGTTTGTACAAAACATACTTTAGTCATAATTCTTTAGTGTCACTGCCCTTTTGCCCAGGTGGATTTATCTCTTTGGCAGATGGCTATCAAATGCTTTATCACTTCAGCAGCATGCAGAGTGATATGCAGACCAGTGCTTTCTGCTTCTCCTTCATTATGGGTTTTCAGCTGAGATAGAGATAATTGTGTATTTCCATTCTCAGCTTTTGCCTACCATGCATGCTTCAGCTCTTGGAATATATAGTAAGTGTTTTTGACAAAGAAATACAGATTTGAACAAAGGGAATAAAATGTGAAATGTTTGCCAACAATGAAAACTTCCACAGTTTTCAACCAACTCAGTCAGGACTAAGGCCAGTTCTCTAAACCTGTCTGCTCTGGGGCTATTTTCAAAATTTTTTATTTATTAATAGCATTCTGTATTGTTCTGATTTCATTGCTATTGTATAGAGCTGAATTAAAGTGATTTGGGGTCCTTTGGTTTGGTTTTTTTGGGGATTTTTAGGTTTTGGGGTTTTTTGTCTTTCAAGCCTTGTGTGCTATAAAGAGAACCTAGTGTAAATGAAGACTGTTCTCAATCTCTGATTAGTATTTGAACTCCCAGGGTAAAGGGGAATCTAGCACGCATCTCCTTGCTGTGTTAGCTCCAGCGACAACTCTGTCTTCAAAGGTTTGCAGCCTCTTCCTGTCTCCTGTCTCCTGACCCTGGCTGCCCTTTCCCACATCATGTCAAAATTTGACTTCGTCTTCTGTGCTAATACAATTGTCTGTGGACCGTGCTGTGGATGGGATCACTGCACTAAGCTGACTTAAGAAATTGATTATTTGCTTTGATTAGTGATCCAGTCTGCAGCCCCACAGTGGCACACTGATGAGGGCAGCAAGTAGAGGAACTTAAACGAACTTTTCACTCTACAGCCACAAATATAAACCACAAACCAGACTGGAAATGCTAACAAGTTTTACTGTGATAAAAATACTTAATGAAATCTGATTGCTGACTGGGTCAGGACACCTTGAGAAAGAAATGAAATGGAATGTGCAATTCATATATATCACAGCAAATGTTCACCCACAGACTACGTTCAGACTGCATATATGACTTTAATTCTTTTGTTTATACATCTTTTCCAATACTTCCTTTGCATCTCTGATTTTCACGTTTTGTCCTTTTTTAGGGTAAGATTGATAAGTCAGCCCTAAATATGTGTCCCTTTCTTTTCCATACATCCAGTAAAATACTTTTCAATATGGCTAATAGATGTGAGGTATTATTAACTTTAAATTCTGAAGAAGTCTTATGGAACTAGTGCTATTGTCCCATTTTGACTACAACTACAAAATGACTTGTTAGAATTTTTTGACTGCTTGTTTTTGCAAGTTCTTGTAAATCCATGCTCATCTTTCTTCCCAAGACGTTCTTCTTTCTGTTATTAAAGAAGTACAGAATTCAGTACAACTGACTTTTTAGAACAGTATTATTACTTTTCTGAATACTTGAAACATAGTCTAACTAGGGATATTCAGAAATTATTTGAATGTTTTCTTAAATTTCTTATTTTACTTTAGAAGTCTTTTCCAAGTATATAAAAACACAGGATCTAGGATGTTATGCAACGACTAATATAAGAATGCAGCAAAAGGAAACAATATGAGTTCAGAAAACATGTTTTATATCACAGGGATTCTTATAATTGTAAAGGCAAGCTTAATCCCTTTGGGAATATTTCAAACACACGATGTTAATGTTCCAACAGAAATATATTTCAAAACAAAACAAAAAAACCCAGCCCAATGCTAAAGCTTGAAAATGAAAAGATGAGGTAGCCAGCATCACTGGATTAATTTCCGGATAAGCTTCCTTCAGATACCTGAATGACAGCTCCAAATGAAAAAATGGCTTTCATAGCTGTGTGTGTAAGAGGATCCAGAAATCACTCAGGAGCATCTGAGAAGGCAGGCTACTCTGCAGATGCTTCCACCCTTTTTCAGCTGGGTCACACTGAAAGAATTTCAGATAAGCAGATATGATGGAATTATCTAGTTAAATACATATACTTAATGAAAGAATTGAATTTCCTGTTTTATTTGTAACGTATTCTTTCAGATTTTTACTTCCAAGCGTGACTTGTCTTGTAAACTACATTTTGTCTTTCTTTCACTTTAATTTAGATAAAAGGCCAGTCTAGGTGAAACTAGTAAACTTAGGATGTAATACTGGATATAAAGGCAGAAGTAAGAGTCTTAATAGAATTGCAAGGAGATGCAAATGTAAACCAACAGATATATCAGAAACTGGCTCATTTTGCTAAGATTTTTAAAATTGGTGTCAGGTTGTTCTATTAAAGCTATGTAATTTAAATATGTCTAAGGTAAAAACTGACTTTCCTGACTGAAAAATAATTTACATAATTTCCTCTACATGCAGACCTGTAGATCTGTATAGAGCATACTCATGTGGACATTGTGCAGCCTCCTTCCTCAGTAAGGCACTTAAACATTAGTGTTAGTCATAAGTAAATACATTGCAGAAGACTGTTTTTAGCAATAATAATAATAAAGAAGGTGAGTAACTTCTTTGATTCTTTTAATCTTAGCATGCCAAACCTAAATAGCAAACTAAACATTCATGAAAGATTTATCACTTACGAAATTAGTATCTTCTTATGTTTCAGTGAGTGAAACTTCACCAGTGCCCTCCGTTCAGTGACGAACAGGATGATATTGTGGTGTGCTGCATCCTGAACGACTCAGTCTACAGATGCTCTCCTGTACAGGCAGCACCTGCAGCACCCCTGTGAAGTATCACGATGACTAAACAGGACAAGTCAACAGAAGGAAATGGTAATTACAAATTTAATTATGCAACTTAAGCACACATTCATTTTCTGCATGTAGCTCAACAGTGTGCAAGTTTTGTTTTCTTCTACTTCTTTTTAATATAAAGTCTTATTAGTCACAATTCATTATCTTTTGTGCAGAAATGTGTTTCATTAGGAAGTTGACTGGAAGTTGTAGCATGGTAGTGGGGCTTTCTACTGATTAGTAAATCAAAAGACTGTATACCACAGCCCTGTTACTTGTCTTACATTTATATGTAGTTTGTAGGAAAGACTAGGAAAACAGTGCTATTTTTGTGGCTTCTGTAGGGTGCACAAAAACAATGCCTCCTATTCTTACGGCTATCAATATTTAGTATGATATGTCAAACATTCTTCACAGTAAGATAAACAATATTTCCACAGTGATACTATATTGTTCTGGATCTAAGAAAGATAGGATAATAATGCCTAATGGCTTATTCTGGCAATGTGCAAGTCTAATATGGGAAGAGCTCTCAGTTCTCACAAGCAGTACTACTCTTTCTAAACCAAGGACTTCTGTTGTATGCAACAAGCATGATATTTCTTATCCTCAGCATGGAAGAAAATTGCCAGGGACCTTATTCTTTAGGTCTTGCTAAGTACCAGGGCTAGTACTACAAACCAGGGCTTTCTGGATTTTTAATCCATAATTGTAACTCTCAATAGTAGTAAAATATGCTCTACTACTGTATAAAATAGCAGAAGGGACTGTTGAGCATTTTGACTGAGTATAACATGCCATTCATTTTGAAAGTCAATCCTATTTTCTTTCCCTTTATTGCCTGAGCTCCTCTGTTATTTTTCTTCACCTCGATTTTTTTTCACTACAAGACCCTTTACTGACCAATTTAATTTAACCAGTATGTGCTAATGGAACTCATTTTAGCACAAGAGAATCACAGAATTTAATGCAGCGTAGGAAAAGTACATAATGCCTACAAAAGAATTTTTATCACCATAAGAAACATTGTGAGCATGACCAGAGAACATATATATTTTTATAAGCATTTATAATGAATGAAATCTAAGATTAAAAAGTTTCTAGGTTTTCCATAAACACCTGCCTTTTACTTGAAAATACGTGACTGAATTAACTTGCATTGTGATTCAGTGATTTATTATTAATTCGAATTATAGAGGATATAATTCCCTTGGCAAGCCAACGCTGCACACTTTTTACCTGGAGAAGGTAAAGGTTTTTGTTGCTGAATCATGATCACTCTTTGAAACTTCTTTTTTCATGAACATTTATCTTGTATATATAATTTACAATAAAATCTAACACTATTAATGACAGTTATGTGTGTATTTGGAGATGGGGTCATGTGAGTGAATTTAGGACTGCATTCTGATTTCAGAACACTTGAAAACTCCATTACAAGTAACGGTGAGACACTTTCAGAATTCAGTTCTCAATCCACTTCTGACTTAAAAAGGTCCAAGGGCTGCAGTTATATATGAGAACATAGAGCTCAGGAACCAATCTAGTTGCAGTTTATTTCCAGGAGGTTTTGTTTCATCACTGATGACAGTCCTGAGGAATATTTTTGCAAAAGTTTCAAATAATTCATTTTTACTTTCTGATATCTTTGTCACCAGTGAAACCATTCTTGGTATGGTGATTCTTCTTGTGTCATAGCCTGCCTGCTGCTAAGTCTAAGGTAGTAAGGTAGTAGGAGATTGTGCTCCAAGGTAGTAGGTTCATTATGCTGAGTTCATGAATGTTAGTTCACTGCTCCTGGCATCTCATACAGGAAAAGACTACCAAGGACAAAAATCTTCAGAGTGGATTTCTGAAAGGGAGCAGTTGAAAAATGCCTGTTGCCCTCTAAATATAATAGAGCTCTAGTTATCAAACTTTAAAGAGATTTCTTCTCATGAGATAGCAAAAAATGCACTTCAGATCCACCTAGAACCCTTCATTTGTAACTTGGAGATCAGCTCTTCATATTATCAAGTGTCCTTCCCATTTTAACAGCATTATTAGTGAATGACAATGAGCTAAATAAATCCCATTTCAGAACCAGAAAAGGCCAGATTGGTATGGTTTACTGCAGTTTCAGACTTAGAGCAAACCGAACACTTAATATTCTGACCCTAATTCTTGCAGTGAAGACTGCACCAAAAATGAAAAATTTCCCACCCCCACACCATTGTGTGATGAAGAGCAAATGCAAGTGTCATGTCTCCTTGTTGTTTTATTGCCATAACCAATAAGTCCTGAAAGTTTGTCAGCTCCCTAGCCTTGGATAAGGCAAAACACTCCAAGATTAGATCTTTGCTGGGCACAGGTAGGGGAACACAGGTGTATCCACAGAGATGGAATAAGATACAGAGGCCTGGAAACTTTTGTGCATGTCTCCCTGAAGGGGGTGAAATACTGAGGGGCTTCTCACTCAATTCTACCTTTTGTAAGCTTTGTAATGGTAAAATCAGATTTGGCCTAAAATATTTGCACTGAAATGAATCAATAAACAACTTATTTATCCCTGAAGGGAAGATTAGCCTAGAAGAAGTCCTGACCCACAAACTAAGAGGCAGCTCAAACCTTGCCATGTGTAAGTACAGCCCAGAAGGAAAGTGGAAAGAGGAGAGTGTAATCAGATGATCTATGCCATGCTAGCTACGGTGTCAACATGACCTGTGTGAGCTCAGTCTCTGTCCTTTCAGTAGAAAATAAGTAATTTTTCTTACCAATGGAGAGGAAATGAGCTCTTTATGGATGTGAATTGAATGGATTTCATTTGCTCCCTGTGGTGCCCAGGTGCAGTTTTCAAATACCGAGTGGGTTACAATTAGGTGGGCAAATTTTCTTCAGTGCAGAGAGGGAAAACTCATTGCTCCTGAGACAATTTCTGGAAACCCTTCAGGCATATAGGTTTTCAGGGCACAGCATATACATTAAGACAAGTAAATCTTTCAAGACCCTGGTGTTATAACATTGTAGCATAAATATTCTGCCTACATTAGTATTTATGATATTGCCAATTTGGGTGGGAAAAATAAGCAATATATTAACCCATTTCTGTGTAGCTGAATTTATAAATACATAGCTATTACTGGTCAGGATACATTTTTTGAGTTGTGTAATTTTTAGTTTTATTCTTTGGAAGTAAAATTTGTGACCCTTACTGGGAAAAACAGAGGAAAAATAAAGCATGGTCTTAAATACTGAATGCTGAGGTTGCTCTATAAATGTAATTTTTATTTGAGATTTCTGTGTTTCAAGCTCTCTTCTTTTGTGCCCAAGGTAGGCCAAGGTGTTCTTCCCAAAGTCTGGAAAGAGACTAAGAGGATGGGGTCTCTAATATTGCAGTCTGAAATCTTGGATGTTGAAGTCTGCCCTTATTCACTTTTGCAACAGATTTTCTGTAATATCTTGATATTTTTATTTCTTGTGTATTTCACAGCTGTTGCTTCTAATGACATTTATTGTTACAGAAGCGTTGTGAGATACTCTCCTATTTCCATGATCCAAAAGAATAATTCAGAAATGATTCCAAATGTGTGTAAATATATAGAACTGAATATTACAAAACTCTTCCCTCTTTTTGTCTAGTACTTGACATGCATTTATAGTCTAATACAATCTTGCATTTCTGACATTTCCTCATGTTGGACACTTAGTTTATTATCTATGTAGGCTGATGTCTTTCCAGCACTGAAAAGTTCCAGCACTGGTCCAGTTCAGAGGAAAACACAGTAATTGCTTACAAGGCTCTGATGGTAGATGATCCATTTCATTGGCTTGACAATTAATTAATAAAGTAGAAATTTATTTTATAACATATAAAAAAGTCAGGCAGGATTTTTTGATATGCAGGTTACTTTGCATTCCACTGAATTTTTTGGTAGCACCAAAACGCAGCATTGCTTAGCAGCAGTCAGCTTTATGCAGTCGTAGCGGGAGAACAGATATTACAAGAGTGGGCCACATTGTATGAGTTAGTTTCAAGATTTATTATCCCTCTCACAGTGAAAGATCCAGAAAACTATGTCAGTATAGAAAAAGTTAAAAAAAAATCCAAAGCATGAAATCTGGGCAGTAGCTTCTGATAGAAGGTGTACAAACAACTTGGGAAAATGAGGTAAGGATAAAATAATACTTATGATCTGCTAAATGGACACCTCATAGAACAGACTATGGTGCTGTGCATTTTTTTCCTGTCCTTAGTTTCTTCAGCAGCCAACATGTCAATGTTTGGAGGCCTCTCCTGAGCTGTCTGATATTCTGCCTTGTGGCTGTGACTTGCAGGTTAGTCTGAGCCCATATTCAGACTTCTTTAAGTCTTGTGGTCTTATTTATGGCTATAGTCTAAATAAGACTTCAGGTAAAACGATATCTTACTTAGATTACACTATCGCTGCCCTTAATCTAGAAAGATGAGAAAGTTTCCCTTAAACAACTGTGAGAAAAAAATAAGAAAGTTATTGGATTTCCTAGAGTAAAAGGAGTTATGGACTATATCTTCAAATATACTTAATGATATGCAAGTATACTGCCATAAAGACAAGATGGTGTATCCTGGAAGATGTAGAAGTTGAGCTTTTGCTCTGGGTCACACTAATTCAAGTTGGCTGAGTCAAAGGCTGCTATTAGCCCTATGAATATTAATACTGTGAAGATAAGGGATTCTATCAACCCTTTTCTGGAAAAATTAGTAATTCTAGACAGTGCTTTTGTGATACTTAGTTATTTTTACAGGAGGATTCACTGAACTTTTGAAAAGTGGGAGGACATGATCTGTTTAAATATTCCCCCATTACATGATTTTCCCATATAGGAAGGATTTTGTTCCTGCCATGAATACTACAATTTAACTTTAACAATCCAAAGCATAAAAAATGCATTTCATCTTCCTACAGGATGCTAATACAGTGCCTGAGGAACAGTGCCTCCACTGTTTCTCTATGTTGTGGTTTATAAGAGAACTTTTAAATTAAGTGCTGAACCGCATTTAGATAAGGGTATCACCATGAAGCATAATTTGTGTACTGTTAAAATGCTTCTCCAGTAATTCATTGAGACAGGCTTTTACACAAGCACCTGAATTGCTGCATTGTGAGCTGCCCAGCCTCTTCCTTTCCTCTTTCAAAAGTATCACGGTGTTTATGACCTGAAATAGGTCAATAATAATAATAATAGTAATAATAATGATGTTGCATACAGTAATGTTTATTTATCTCTTATTACTCAAATACCCAGGCAACTATCAACGCTGGTCTTTCACTAATAAGTGCAAAGCAGTCATACACAAAAAGACAGTTATTTATACAGCCTGTCTGAAATGCAAGTCACCAGGGGTAGCTGCACTGTGGATGCACTGTGGGATGGCTGTGTGGCTTACATGAATCCATGCACATATGTGGTTCAGGACAGTTCTCAGGGGTGGTAAAGGTCTTCCATTCCTTCTCATCAGGGATTTTTTTCTCTTCTAAGCAGCACCAACTGCTATCACAGCTGTCACAAGTCAGTAACTTTTCGTTCTATTTTGAGTTTCAGCAAAATGCTCATCTATGTCATACCCAAAGGCCTGGAAGAGGTCTCTTGTAGATACACCAGAATGAGAAGGACACACCTCTAACAGCCTTCATATTAACACACTTTATCTCTATATGAAGTTCAGTTTGGAGATACAATTTTAAATCTTTGCAGACATAAATTTTGAAGCTGCACTAGTTCTTGCTGGGCGTGTCTATAGTACCCACTTTTAGACGCATAATTCCATGTAATCACTGACCATGCTTTCTAGGTTTGTGTTGTGGCCATATCTATTTCTGTTTGATTTCAGGGTTTTTCTCTACTTTTAAAAAAATTGTTGTTTATAACTCATGTGCCTGGTAATTTAGATGAAAAAAACCTTCAACACGCAAGTCTTAACATTCGGGTACACTCACCCTAGCAGTGTTTTCAGTGCTTTTTTCAAGCAATCTGAAGTCTGTAAATTAGCTTAGAATTTTATCTCAAATTTTCAGTGTAGTGTATTTGTTATCCTTATGGTACTAGAATTAACCAGGCTCCAACAGCTATCTTCTACCTTGTTTAATTCTCTGTGTCTCACAATCCGTTGTCACTGTCATTGTTATGTCAGTATGATGTCAACTCAAGCTTGGTACACTTCACTGCTAATGCATGTTTCAGTATATATGATAAACTTTCATTTGTTTCCTTGTTGTATGGGCTCATCAGACTCTGCTCTGAGGCCAATCTCTAACCCATAAAGTACTTTTCTGGGAATTTCTGTTTGGCCAAAGGAGATCAGCCAAAGGATTTGTTTCGAAAAGAGATGGTGCCTCACTGTTGCAATGTGAAGTATCTCTTTAGAGGCGTCTGTCTTCATCTTTGCAAGCTTTCAATAGCAGCACAATGGTCATTTTCAAAGGAGATCCTGTTACAGTCAGTAGCAGAAGGCATGTGTCCAGGCAGAACAAAGGAGCACTTATTGTCACATTTCAATAATGATATCGAATGACAATATTTTTGCATAATCTTAAAAGTTATGGTGCAGATGCTGCAGAAGTGGTAGAAAGTATTAATTACAATTAAATGTTTTGTGTAGGGAAGTTAGACCCAGTTTTAATATGCCAGTTAAATTCTCTCAAATTTCTTAATTAAATTAAAATTAAAATTAAAATTAAAATTAAAATTAAAATTAAAATTAAAATTAAAATTAAAATTAAAATTCTCTTAAATTGTCTGTTAAAAACTCTTTTCCTGTTACTGCACATAGTGAAACAAGACCCTGGATTCCTTCTTGTTTGCAGACTCACATCTTTTACTCCTTTTCTTTGATACTAGGCAAAGCCAAGAAGTTGCCCTTCATAGCTTGCTACAGCAGCCCCTAAATAAATCAATTTGCATATAAATTTTCAATGAGTCACTAGTGGCTTAGTAAAATTTATAAAAGAAATTGGGGAACTAGGGAATGTGCGAAAAAATAATATAAAGAAAAATTCAGAAATGTTAGAGATGAATGAAAAAGGAAGATACCCACCGTTTCTTGCCTGAAAAATGCAGCCATAGGGATCATCACCTATCACGTGCCCAGAGGGGAAGCTGGACAAGATACATATGGAACATGCAGATTATAAAGGAGTGGAATGACTGCTACCTGTTTCTACTGTTTTGTGATAATGTCTCTTCTCTTTAACTTCCTACTGCCATCTACTTCTATAAACACCACTGATGTGTCTAAAGTGCTTTCCCACATGTAAAAGTTCAGGGACACCTCAAAAGACCCCATTAGAACCTGGCTTCTCCGGTATTGCTTCTGAAGAAACTTTGCTAGGGCATATCAGTAGCAGTTTCAGAAACAACTTTTTAAGTAATATTTTCATACCCATGTATTCAAAGAGCACATTAATTAGATATTAATTAGATATTATGATGGATACAATACATATGAGAGTATTTTAATTTGTTCTCTATAAATCCATTATTGCAGTTTCGAAGTGTACCAGGCAAATGAAGTAGATACTTTTCTGCTTATTGATGGGTAGCACAGGCACTTTCTCTTATTGAACTTACTGAGAATGAAAAATTAAGCAACAGATCCACTCCAAACCAAGTCTATTTCTGAGGAGAAACACTACAATCTTCTATAAATAGAATATCCCTCTAAAGCCTTTGATGTTAAAAACATCTCATGCATTAGAGTGGTAGAATAGGACTGTGGTAGAGCATACAAGTGAGCTGGATCAAGTTTTGTCACTGTGCTTAGAGATTTGGTTACTGGAACTGAGAGTAGGTCTTCTCTTTCTTCTGGAACTGAACTCTTCAGCTATGCTGCAGCTCTGGATCTTCATACCTTCCAGTCAGTCAAGTCATAAAATTATTCTTTTAGTATTTTTTAATTTCAGCCAGTGCTTTATCCTTCATGTTAATCTCAGAGAATTGTCTGAGAAGCATTTTCATCCTCTTTCTCCAAATTTTAGGTTATTTTTCCATGAGAAAGAATTTTTCCCAGCATCCCTTTGAGTGCTGAAGGAAAACTATTTGCCATGTTCCAAAAAGCTGGGTTTGCAAAATGTTGTAAAGAAGTACAAAGCAGTAATTGCTAAGAATTTCTTGCAACCCCTGCATTCCTAATGATTGATGTACTCTTCACATGCACCTCTCTTTTCGTTTCCCAGACGGCAGCGATGACAATGAAGAAGGCAGCGCAGCTGAGAATGAAGAAAGTGTCAAAGGAACAGGTGAGTAATCCAGATTATTCTGAAGCCAGGCACAGATGCTTTCTGATTATTTGTAAAAATGAAGGAGGAGTAAAGGTCTCCTTCTAAAATACTCCCTTCTCTCATGTGTTTTTATGTTTTTTAATCAACCACAAATAAAGGGGGGAAGAGAGCAACACCAAGAACCAGAAAGGGACATGCCAGAGGAAGAGACAGGCATGGTGATGAGGAGGATGAGGATGATGAAGATGGGACAAGGAGAGCTGGGCATCGCAGGCACAGAAACCGTAGGCGAGGACGAGCAGCTGGAAATGAGGCCAGTGATTCTGATATGGAACCTGCAAAAGTCAGAAAGAACCAGGCAAATCAGAAATCCAAGGAAGGTGATGAAGGAGAGGAAGATGAGAAAGGCGATACAAGTGGGAAAGGTAAAAATGAGAAGAAAGGGGACAAAAAGGCTGATAAAAAAGGGAAAAAAGAGAAGGCCAACAAGAAGAAAAAAGACAAAAAGAAATCAGGGTAATTGTTTTTTTTTATTTTTTTCTTATAATAAAACCGTATTATCTTACAAAAAACCTGTTTTCATTTATAGCTGTGAAATACCAAGAGTCAATACGTCTCCCTTACTTGTGACAGCCAAATTAGACCTGGACAGGTGTTCTTTTTTCTGCAATGAGGCAATGCTCTCCGAGTGAAATAAAAACCTTCCAGAAAGTCATATCTAGTTATATCCTAAGTTTATGAGCTGTTTTCTAGAGAAAGGGAGGAAAAATGACACAGGAGAAGAAAAAGTGGTAGAGGGAGTTGATAACAGGTGAGATCTGCCCTGCTTTTTTCTTTCCACAAAACTAAAATGCCTCAAACCCCAAGTTGATAACCCTCCAAGAAAGCCAGGTTTTATTTCCAATACAGAACTAAAATCTCGATGCTTCTCCGAAGATCACTTTCTTGTTTCCAGACAACTTTGACCCAGATCAGTGCCAAAATTTCAAGAACCCAGGACCAAAAACTGAGATGGTATTTTCCTATCTGTTTCCCACTCACTTCCTCTGAAATGCCACTTTTCAACTTTCCAAAGCATCTAATGCAACCTGGGGTCTTTGGAAGATTCCAGTGACAGGGAGAACTTCAGAAAAATATTTCTATTTCTCTGCCATCCTAGTATTCCCTTGCTCCTTATCCCTTCTTGTGCTTTTGAGAGGAAGCAGCCCCTGGGAGTGATGTATAAGGGAGCAAATGGAGCTAGGCAGACTTATGTCAATGGAGAGGACCCCCAATTCCTCATTCAGCCCTTGTTACAACTGTTTCTGTTCCCAGAGGCATCACTGGAGGGCGGAGCAGGAGTAAAGGAAAGAAAGAGATAGGCTGTTGCATTAATTTGTCCGTGATCCCATTTCTGTATATGTCAATTTAATTTCCCTTTGCAGTGAGAAGGCCTAAATTCTTTCTTTCTGCTGGTTCTTCACTATGGTGGCAATTATACTCCTGTGTGCAGTTTCCTGTACTGATAGAGCAACAGTCCTGAATGTGTAAAATAAGCAAATGTTCTTTTGCTTATTGTTGTCCTCATTGTAAATGTTTACTCAGCGTTAATTTAAAAAAGCACAGAAAATAGACAATCGAAAAAATCCACAATGTTTTTCATCATCTTTCAAAGTTCTTAATATTAAAATACACAATTTTGGGCTAAATAAGTAGAAATTGCTATCTGGAACAAGACTTTGTTCTTAAAGTAGTAAGCCTAACAACATTCAAAGAAAAACTGAGGACATTCTAGAAGATAACTCAAGAACACTATATTTTTAGACTTTTACAGGAGTTGCTGAAAAGATTGCGAAATCATAAGAATATTTTAAAATATTTTCAAAAGGAAAAACAAAGTAATGTAAGAATGAAGTATAGCAGGCTGGTGGTTTGTTTGTCTGTGATTCAGATAAAGGATTTGCAAAGCTTCAGGACAGAAAAGAAGGCTGGTAGTATAGAAATATAGCAAGTCTATAAGTACCTATCACAAAAAATACTCTCTACTGTTTAAACACAGACCTTCCTGATGCAGTTTCGTAGTTGTTTCAGCATGAAATAGCATGAAAAGAGCAAAATCAGAAGTTGAGAAAGAAAACACCAAAAAAATTTCCCCAAGCAGAACCAAAATTGAACTATTTGACAGAGAGATAATCTTGTATTTACTGCTGACCTTGTGGCCTCTGCTAAACTCTAGCAACATTGCCCGTTTTGGTGAGGTCCCACTACAAGTCAGTAGAATCTGCTGCTTTCCTGTCTGTACTTTTCATTTAAATCAGCTAAACCTCTCCATGCACTACTTATTCTACATAAAGGATACAAGGGAATCCTGGAAGAACTCTGCATTGATTTGCTGGTTTAGTTGTTTTGTTTTTTTTAAAAACTTAAATATTTTGCTCTTGGTTAATTTCTGGTAGTGATTTTCACAGGGTAAGTCCATGGTGAAAAGAGTTCTTTCTGGGTGAGTTTTAAATCTTCTGTTCTTACATGTTAATGGTTGTTGATGAGGTCGATTGTTACCTGTTAATGAGGGTGTGAGGAGGGTCTACCTACACTGTTCATAATGATTATCCCCAAAATACCAATGATAAATTGCTCCCATAGTCTCACTCTGGGGATCTGAGATTTTCATGGGTTAAAAAACTGTTTAGTTCTTTGCTGCCTTGTTTCATTTTGTCCAATTGATCTTTGAAACTGTGCAGTCACATGAGGAAGAAAAATTGTTAGAAAAGGAATAATATTCTTCCTACTGCATAGCTCTATCTGTGAGAAAATAAACTGATCTTTATTAAGTTTACTAGAAAGTATTAAACTTATGTAAAAGCCCAGAGGTACATGGAAGGTTAAGGCAGTACAGACACTGCTTATTCTTTGCTAACTGAATAGCTCTAACTGACAGACAATGCTATGGAGATTACCCACAAAAATACATTTTTCACAAAAAACTAGAAAGAAATGTTTCAAAACTAGGCAAATTTATTTAATTGTCATGCTATACTCTCGAAGTTATACCAGTCTTATCCTATAACATCCAAGCCCAAAGAAAACATTTTCATCCTAATTTTTACTGCTATAAACAGAAATAGTGAGAAAAGGGAGAAAAGTGAGAAAGGTAGATTACATCCATAAAGAGGAGATTAAACTAAAACCTAAACACAGATGTATAATAAAGTTGTAAAACCAAACTACGGATGAATAGAATGAAGTTCAATATGCACGTAACTTGAAGAAGCACTTGATTTCAAGAGCTCTGTTAGATGTGTATTAAATTGGAGCCACGGAAGATGGGGGCTTAATGCCAAGTTATTTACTGACTCTTTATGTTGTACGTCAGCCTGCAGGTCACAATGAACCCTTCTGGTCTTCAAATGTACTAATCAAAACCTTTTATGAAAGGCTAAGGCTTTAGGTTGCTAAAGACAGAATTTTGATTTCCTGACTTTAATAACATGGGGTACAACTGCCTGAGCTAAATGGGAAAGTCTGCTGTTACTGCCCCAAGTTTGGTTGCATAATGTAAACACACTAGAAAATACTGATTTTTTAAAGAAATTCTGAAATTAGGGTTTTTAATTATTTTTCTGCTTCCAAAGGAAAGTGAAAAATGGAAGATGAGATATGTTTGTAAAGACAAACAAAGCAGTAGCTGGCAAAGGGCACAAAGTTCACATTATCCCTACCTGACCTCTCGTGTTCTGTTAAGCTTCCTTTTCTCCATAAGCCCTCATATTTCCCACCTTCTCACTGCAGCATTGTACACCAGCATATTCCAGCTTTGCATAATCCAACAATCTTCCATCAAAGGAAATGTTTACTTTCAGGGACCTCCCTCCTCTTTGTAAAATGCAAAGCAGCTGATTTCAACAACAGATTCTGAGCTCTATCAAACCAGACACTTTTAATTCTTTTGTTCTTTGTGAAGACATGAGTCTCTGCATTCTCCCTCAAAATTTTATGCAAAAATCACTTTGTTATCCTTTATCCATTTGCCTTCAGTTTTCATACTGTTCTCAACTTGCTCTTCACAATTCTGGTATGACAATAAATAGATGTGGTGTTCAGTAGCAATTTTTGTTTATGCAGGTTTAAGTTTTCTATGATACTGTTTTTTAATCATGTGAGGCCTGAAAGTGTAAGATTGATGGGTTCAACTTTCTAAGGCTATAGTCTATTCAGTATGGACCACAAAGATTCTCAGAGCACCTCTCCTATGGGATAGGCTGAGAGAACTGAGATTGTTAAGCCTAGAGAAGAGGAGGTTCTGTGGCCTAAGTGCCTTAAGGCAGCTTATAAAAAGGAGGGAGAAAGATATTTTATATGGCCAGACAGTGACAGAACAAGGGGAAAATATTTTAAATTGAAAGACAGCAGGTTTAGATTAGATCTTAGGAAGAAATTCTTTACTAGAGAGTAGTACACTGGAACAAGTTGCTCAGAGAAGCTGTGGATGCCCCACAGCTGGGGAGTGTTGAAGGCCAGGCTGGATGGTGTCCTGAGCACCCTGATCTAGCGAATGGCATATTACATATGGCAAAGATACCACAAACTGATGTGTGGATAATAAGTTCAGATCACAGACACAACACACTGGAGATGCCATCTCAGATACAATTGCATCTCCTTTCCTTGAGTGCTTGCTGCTTTCCTGTGGTCTTGCTGCAATGTGGCTTTGAATTTTTCCCATCTATGAAACGCTATTGTCTTGGTAAGTGCATGGGCTGTTATTTGGTGTTTAAATTTGTCTTAGCTCTGGCTGTGGTTTCTCTTCTCTCTACTGTGACACACTAAACGGAAGGAGTTCACTTTTATGGCTGCAGTTCTAGCATCCTCACTTCACCATTGTGGGTTTGGGTTGGAATCCTAGGAGACTAGTTATAGCTGCAGAAAAAATCTGTGGCTGTCAGATGTTACCCCAACAGGGCTGCCCACTGTCCCTGAGATACTGAAGGTGTAGTTCTGGTTCACCTGCAGCTCTGCACTTTGTGTTAAGGCTTTGCCTTTCACACTGAAATTAATAACAAGTGTAAATGAAGTGTGTCCTTTCTGTTCAAGTGTGAAGGCATTTATCCAGTCTTAAATTTATATGAAATTAACACAAAGTATATTTTTCTGTGAAAAGTTCTATCTGAGTTTTGGTGATGTTTTTTGTTTCTGCTTTTGTTTGAAGCTCTGATTCTGAATCTGAGGAGGAACCAATTACAGAGGAGGAACTGGCCAAGCTGAAAGAAGAGGTAGAAGAAAAAAAGAAACTCATTGCCACACTACGAAACAAGCCATGGAAGATGAAAAAGAAGTTGTCTGTCCTTAAGTATGGTTTGATTTCCATAATGGATATCTGCTATCCTGCTCTGCACTGTTTTTCTGAATTTTCACTTTAGTTCTGGACCTACTCACAAAATTGGCTTCAAACTACCTCTAATCTCTCTTCCCCAGGATGAGTTCTCACAGTAAGTGGAGGTAAATGGTGTTGCAGATGGAGCTAAATCCAGTTGATGGCCAGTCACTAGTGGTGTTTTCCACAGCTCAATTTTGGGGCTGGTAAAGTCTAACATTTTCTTGATGATCTGGGCATGGGAATTGATTGTACCTTCATTAAATTTGCAGTTGACACCCAGATGGGTGGGAGTGTTGGTCTGCTCGAGGGTAGGAAGGTTCTGCAGAGAGACAGGCTCAATCAGTGGGCTGAGGACAACCTCAGGAAGTTCAACAAGGCCAAGTGCTGGGTCCTTCACCAGGGTTACAGCAGCCCCATGCAGTGCTACTGGGATGAGGTGGCTTGAGAGCTGTTCTTCAGAGAGAAATTGGGGGTGTTTGAACATGAGCCAGCAGTGAGCCCAAGTGGCCAAGAAGGCCAATGGCATCCTGGCCTGTGACTAGAACAGCATGGCCAGCAGGCCCAGGGCAGTGATCGTACCCCTGTACTGGGCACTGGGGAGATCACACCTCAAGTCTGAGCTCAGTTCTGGGCCCTTCACTTTAAAAAGGACATTGAGGGGCTGGAGCACTGAAGAGTAACAAGGCTCCTGAGAGGACTAAAGAACATCTCTCAAGAGGGACAGCTGAGGCAGGGACAGCTGAGGGGTTGTTTAGTCTCAAGGAGGCTCAGGGGAGACCTCATTGCTCTTTGCAATTCCCCCAAAGGAGGTTGTGGTGAGGTGGGGGCTCGTGTCTGCTACTGTACCTGCAGAGAGAGGACACAAGGAAATGGCCTTAAAATGAGACAGGGGAGATTCAGATCAGATATTAGAAAAAATTGTCACTCTTAGGGTGGTCACACATTGAAATAGGTTGCCCAGGGAGGTGGTGGAGTCACCATCCCTGGAGGTGTTCAAGAGGCATCTGGATCTGGCATTGGGTGATGTGGTTTAGTGGTTACAGTGGTGGTGCTGGGTTGATGGTAGCACATAAGGTCTCTTAAAGGTCTTTCCCAACCTCGATGATGCTACGATTCTATGATTTTTGGATTAGAAGAAGGTACAAAAAAGTAAAACTAATGAGCCAGAGCTTCAGCTGTTGCAAACTGCAAAACGTTCAGGGAAAGCTATCCCAGCTTAAGTCTGGGCGTCGGATTTTGGGAACAGCATCCCTGTTTGCGCATTTTTCTGCTTGAGTTTTGCACCCATATGAAGAAAAGGGAAGGGTTTAAATGCTGTGCTACTGTGTTTGTCTCTGCTGTACTCATCTCACTCCCCTTATTAGTGCTTGTTACACTTCAGATAGAAAAAATTTTGTGCTATAAAAACACAAAGTCTTTTGGTAACTGGGTATTTTATATCCAACAGCAATGTTTATTATGGTACCATATAATTACAGAATAGAGCACAAGAATCCAGAGATGTGCCAACTGTTCTCTCTAAAGTTGTGCCACAAGAAAGTCAGTACACTATCAAAACAAGTGAAACAACAAGTTATAAAAAAAAAAAGACAGTAAAACATAAAGCTTAGGCATTTGGAGGGACTTCCAATTAAACACACAATATAAAGAACTGAGAACTTTTTTTCTCCTAGGAAAATCAGAGCAGTGCAGAATCTGTTCTTCACAAAGAATCATAGAATGGTTTGGGTTGGGAGGGACCTTAAAAATTATTTTATTTCAACCCACCTGCCATTGGAAGGGCACCTTTCACTAGACCAGGTTGCTCAGCAGCCCATCCAGCCTGGCCTTGAACACTTCCAGGGATGGGGCATCCACAACTTCTCTGGGCAGCCTGTGCCAGCACTTCACTGCCTTCGTATTAAAGAATTTGTTCCCAATACCTAGTACAAACTTACTCTATTTCAGTTGGAAGCTGTTACCCCATGTCCTGTCACTACATCCTCTTGTAAGGGGTCCCTCCCCCTTCTTGCAGGCCCCCTTCAGCGGGGTGACAATTAGGTCACCTTGAAATTTTCTGTTTTCCAGGCTGAGCCAACCCAGTTTCTTTGGGCTTTCCTCATAGGAGACTACCTCCATCCCTCCAGCCAACTTGCTCTGAGAGCAACTTAGTGACTCTCCTTTGGGCTAGGTCCAATAGGATGATGGACTTCCCTTTTCCACTGATGTGGTCACTCCATCATAGCAGATCACATCCTAGGAACAAAATACATTTTGGTGATATTTCAGTATTTTTGTAGCATAATTCATTTTATTACAAGACTTAGATTGCCCATCAAGACAAATGAATTGGAAATAGGATATTTTATAAGCATACAAACCCAAAGATATATAAGGTGCATGTGTGAGAGGGTGGAAATTTCTCACCTTTTGTTGCACTCTTTGTATTCCCATCAATCAGTATTTCATCTGTCTTACTGTGGACATACTGACAGTCCTGGAGGCCACACTGGTTGTCTTGGAGGCCAGCTGGGTATTAAATAACACTATAATTTGCCCACTATTATTGCTGAACTGCTTTTCAAGTGAGCTATGCCTGACAATATTTGTTTTGAATTCTGTTTTCAGCCAATCTTCTAAGACTTGCAAAAGTCCTGGATGATCAAGATTCATGTGACATTTCTTTTTATTGAGTTTTTTGTTCTTAGAGTCTGAAACCTTCTTGAACTGTTACTGAAAAATGTGATCAATCCTCTTGAACCCTATTCATTAGCAACAAGCTCTAAGAGCTGTAATGCATCCTCTCCCTGCAGCACAGAAGTGCCTGAGGTACCATACACCTCGCACTTTGGAAGCTGTAATCCACACCTTGCATGAATAATTAACTCAGGCTTCTCCGGGACCATAATGCCTGGCCTCCTGAAACATTTATTAGTTCTTGCATCTGTAATTCAATTAATAAGCTTTCTCTAAAGCTTCTTTAAATTCACAGTTAGCTAGCGGGGCACACTTTGGCCTATCTTGTGATACAGATAATTTACCTCTAACACATGATACCAGTGATTACAAAGCTTGATTTTGTTGGTCTGCGTTGTTTTTGACACATCCTCATGTTTGTGAAGTCTCATTACTTCCAAGTGGGCATGAATATGTATATATGTACTTTTGGGTTTTGTTGTGGTTTCTAAAGCAGTTCTAAGACTTGATAATTCTTCCTGTCTTCACATTTTATTTCTAGGACAAAAGAAATGGAGGGAATGACAAAGTTTGACAAAAGTCTGCAGGGATGTACAAATAGACATCTTTCATTTAGATAGTTTAGACATCAAGGTAGAAACCTTAATTAAGTAATCTGTTGAACTATATTTAGCAAGAAATGTGTCACAGACGTGAAAAGGATGCGGGAAGCCTGGTCCCTGACTGAATGGTGCCAACTTGATGTTGAACTTTTAAGGCCAGGAGGTTTAAGTAACTTACAAACCAGAGAGGTCAGGAGTAACTAGACAGTGGAGTAATTAGTCATGGGGCTAATCTGATGCAGAGCTGGTGGGGCTAGAAAAGCTGAGGAGAGAAGGAATACATACTCTGCTTGACAGTTCCAGCATCATAAAGCATATGAAAATGTTATTGGTAAAATCCATGTATCAAAAAAGTGAGATATGCCTGTAGAACATCAAAGGTAACTCGATTTCTTTTATTCAAACAGTGGAAGAAGACTGGCACTATTCTTTCACAAAGTAATTTATTTTTTTAAAAATTATTTCTTTCAATTGCATAACAATAATACAAACCAATTTAGACTGGAAAAGAACCTTATGATGCTCAAGTACAATCATTAACCCAACGCTTTCAAGTCCATCACTAGGCCAAGTCCCTTATCACAACATTTACACATCTTTAAAAAACCTGCGTGGATGGTGATTCAGCCACTTCCCTGGGCAGCCTCTTCCAATGCTTGACAACATTTTGGTGAAGGTATTTTTTGTAATAGCCAATATAAACCTCCCCTGGGACAATCTGAGACTGCTTCTTCTTGTCCTGTTGCTTACACCTGGAAGAAGAGACTGAGACCCTCTTCACTACAACTTCCTTTCAGGAGGCAAACTCAGGGTGCCCTCCTCCAGATCATCAATAAAGATATTAAGCAGAACTGTCCTCAGTACTGAGCCCTGGGCAACACCACTGTGACTGTGTGAAACATGGATTTAACTCCATTCATCACCACTATTTTGGCCATATAGCTCGTGCTACTCTTTAATTAATTATATGATGATTTTTAACTGCACGATGATTTTCACAAGAATTGGAAACATTATTGGCAGTTTTTAATGCATATTTGAAACACCTTCTTGTCACAGTCAGTGTGCATTAATGGTCAATGCATTAATACCAGTGATTCTATTAATGACGACAACAAAAAAATTAAAGTGCATTGTTATTAGACCAGAGCAAAATTCAGTGTAAATGAAAATAATACCGTATGTCCACTGTTTGGACTTAGCTGATTTCTTTCAGGATTTATACAACAAACTTTTAAGCAATTTATAAATGGGAAATCAATTTATAAAAAAAAATTAAAAGAGTTGTTTCATGCTTCTTTCATGAAACATGAAAATCATAAACATTGTGCTTATATGGATCCAATGCTTTTTTTGGTCCAGTCTTGCATATGCAACTCAGCTGACTGCACGTGTAACCACTGAGTAAGAAATAAGTGGTTGGTTTGTGATGCAATGATGAACTTAGTCCACTGCAGGGAAACAGAATGAAAATCAGTGAAAAATATGTTATAAAGCATTTAGGGAAGAAGGGGTGCAAGGGGACAGGAAATTCCAGCCACTGGAAAAGCAAAATATGAAGAAGCATTCAGGAGCATCAGCAGCATAAAACCTATGGGTCCAGATCACCACCTTCAAAAAGCAATGTTTTGGTTTGTCCTGGAGAAAAAGCTTAAATACTGATAATACCTGAAAGATTGCTTGATGAGGGTCCAGGAGGCAGATGAGGATGAGAAAAAATAGTTTTAGTAAAAAACCTTTCCAAATTAATTTAAAACAAGTCAAAATGGGTTTGCATTAGGAGTTTAAGAGTAATATTTTTAAGAATTTCATTGTGGAAAATTCCCTCCTGCTTTGACTATATTTTATAACAGAACAAGTTTGTGGAGGGTTTTACTGTTCACCTATAGATGCAATATGTACTCATATATGCTATCAAGAATTTTTTAATGTATTTATTGCTGTTTTCATAATATGTCCTTAAATTTCTAGCTTATTGCTTCACCCTAAAAATACCCAACTTAAAATTTGAAAATTTAATATTCTGCAGTGTAATGTAATTAGTGACTGAAAACACAAGTTTTCTACTCTGTAGGTTCTGATTTCAGAAAATTTTCATGAACAAGCCTGAATTACCCAGTGATAGAAGTGGTATTAGAATACAGTATGCGGACGTGAGAGACTGATAGGTGTGCAGTTTATTGAGTCTGCCTGCTTTTACGGCACTGTTCCAGCACTGACTGCTGAATTTAGGAGGAAGCTGCCATCTGCTGTCAGGACAGCCTTATATCTATTGACAGAGCAGCAAGATTTTAGATTCTGAGGCTTGGATTTAAAGGCAACCCTTGGACAGAGGTTTCCTGCAGCTGAACCAATCTATTTTCTCTGACTTACAAGGGAGGGTTGAAATTTGAGTGTAGATTTTTTTTTGAGACTCAAAATGAAAAAATTATATGTGAGCAGTGAGATGTAAAATCTCTGGAGGACTCAGAGTGGTTCAGAAAATAGAGAACCCTCAGTCAGTGTCAATGTTAGCTAAATGCAGAAAGATCAGACTTCAAAATCCAGAATACAAATGTGATGCAGAAGCACAGAATTGGAAATAAAGGATCTGGACCCTTAAAAAGACACTGACTCCATCCTCAAGGAACACTTTCAAAGTGATGAATATGTGGGCTCTGTGGATGTGGGGGTGGCTGGGTATTTTTAACTTTTTAAATCTGAATCTTTGCTTTCCTTGTGCTATAGAGAGAAAAAAAAAAGAGTGGTAGGTTAGTGTTCATGATTTCAAATGTTGGAAAAATGCGTGCTGAAATCTTGATGAGGTCAGGGGAACTTGCACTGGCCGATGTTTCACCGGCTGGGTTTAGGTGACAGCACTTGGAAGGAGAGAGTGCTCAGAGAGCTCTCAAATAGGGAAAGCTCTCGATGGCTGAAAATTAAATTCAGTAACACAGTTTTGCACTCACATGCACTTATATGAATCCTTGGTACTGCAAGTTAAAGCAATTGCTGCAGTAAGTGTCGAAGTTGTGAAAAGTTTCGAGAGATCTTCAGATTGAAGATCACTCTAGGCATTTGCAGCTACTAACAATACACAGTTGCTTCTATAGATGTTGAGATTTTTAACCATTAGTTTAGAAAAGTTATGACATGGGTAACGCCCACCTTCTCACATAATTTTAATTCTTTACCACAACTACACTTCCATACTGTCACTAACATTGCCGGATTTTGCAGATTTTTAACAGTATCTTTTTCCTTCCTTGTATTAAATATGAGAGCAGAAAATATAAGCATGATAATTAATTTCACTCAGTATACTTATCTGTAGCAGTTCTGGAAAGAAAGATATGTGCATCACAACCAATATTTTCCCAGTAGTCTACCTTTTCCCAAGTGCTTTGCAAAATACCAAACATAATGTACAGTGCTTTGAAGTTACCCAGTGTGACGACAAAACAATTTAAAGGATTGTGAGTGCACTGACAGCTAAGAATCCTTGGTCTGTTTTCCAGTGGTTTAAGACATTTAGCCTTTAGAGCACATTTTCTCAGGAGAGACATGGAAAGTCATAAATTGAAATTGGATTAAATGGAGGAAACATTAGTATGCACTTGATCTCACCTCTTTATTTTTTTAATCCATGGACATTATGCATTTTAAAAAGAGTTTAAAAGTCTTCTTTTCATATTTATGTTATTTAACTTACATAACTTACATAAAAAAAAATTTAGCCTTTTGGGGACCAGTGAAGCTGCATTTCAAAGAAATTACTCTGGGACTGGTAAAGCTAGAGAAGATATATGCAAAAATTCATAAGTGCTAAATGAAATGCAGTATTGAGAAGGGCAGACACAAAGAAACCAAAGCTCTAATGTGCACATACCCCTCCCAACCTGGGAACTCATCCTAAGTTGCAAACACTGAGGGAGGAGGTTCGAATGTATCCAGAGCAAGATTAAGACACAGATGAGGTCAAATTTTGGTACTCAAACACCCTCCCCTGTGGCCAGGTCCCTTTGTTTTCTCTTAAGTGCCCAGCAATTTGTTCCTTAGCAACACAACATGGGGAAAAATTCCTTTTAAGGAAAAAGAAAGAACAGGGAACTTCTAAAACCCCAACACTCTTATTCACTTTCAAAGAAGATAGCAAGGGAGAAATTAGAAGAGTAGAAAAAACCAATTACAGAAAGCAAGAAAGGTAATCACCACCAAGAATCCATTGCACCATCCTGTGGAGATCCTTCTTTCTTCTGTCAGAGTAAGTGCTGGAATAACAGGAATAACTTCGTGGATCACACAAACAAATGGGTGGCAGCTGAACTGCAAAAGTCACTGTGGCTAAAAGTATTTGATAACCTTGACTGGATGTAGGCAGACCTCAGAGGTCCAAATATGTTCATATCAGAGCAGGTAACTGAAGTTGTTTGTATTTTTGCATTATATATACATTACATATATAGTCTTCTCAAAAATACAAAATATCAGAGCTTTCCTTTCCAAACATTACTAAGGGAACAAGATTTTATAAAGCTCTATGAGGAGTAAAAAAATTGCATTAATATGATAGAGACAATATAAATTTTCCTATACCATAATCTATATCTTTCTTTTGCCCTCATTTTCTAGGGAAGCACAGATTTTTGTTGATAAGTTTGAGGGTGCCCTTGGAAAAGGAAAAGGAAAAAAATTCTATGCATACAAAGTGATGATGACCAAGGTAAATTGATTGTTTCACTAACTTCTGGTAAAGCTAATGGGAAGCCTTCTGGAGATTATTGCCATGGGTATCATCTTCCATAGTAGCTTTCCTTGTCTTTCTATGAATTTTAAAACTTTTATTTCCACTATCCTTGCATGAAAATATTTCTAACGAAAGCTTACGGTTTGAGTTTTGAAACTTGTCATCAAAACAAAAAATCATCTGCTTTACAGGAGTTTGAAAGAGTTCAATATCTTGTGAAAGTTAATTTCTCTTGGCGTAGACTGGGTATTTGTGTGGACTGAATCCAAAATTCAGTCTTTCCCTTGAGACAGCCCTNTTCCTACAAAGCCAGTAGGAGACATATTAAAACAAACAAAAGATGGCTCTTCACAAGCAATTAGTTTGTGGACTCTGCCAAAGAATGTTGTGGATAATTAAGAGGTTATATTAGCTCAAGGAAGAACTGAGCATCTGTGCACTGAGATGATAGTGTGGTTTTTGTTTTTTCTTTTCTGTGACTCTTTTCAGAAATGGCTGAAATTTCAAAGAGATTTTGAAAATTTTAAGACAGCCTGCATACCCTGGGAAATGAAAATTAAGGAGATTGAAAGTAAGTAAGAACAAGATCTAGTACGAACTTCTGATGTCTGCCCAAAGTGATGAATTTCTTTAGAATATGTGTCTGTATTCAAGACATAGTTTAAAATCAATGACTATTTATTTTCTCATTAATATTTGTTGAACTTGGTATTATAACTAGTTGATTGTTGAAAGTTGAAAGTTTTCTTCAGAGAGTATCACTTTACAAACATCATTATTATACATGCAGCAGTTCAAGAGCCAGTGTTTAAATTAATCCTGGAAAAGTGTAATTAGGATTTAGCCATTTACTTTATTCACCCTCACTTTATTTTGTCTCTATGTATTTTATACAGATTATCCTATACAGGCTATACTGAAATTATTTCTGCCACTTTTTTCATTACCTTGAGCTTCATGGAAGTTGTATTTCTCTCATTTTCAGCCACATAATACTACATAGATAGAACAATAGTGGCTCTGGATGCCCTACATATAAACGAGGCAGTGTAGTTATTACCATGGATATGTTTGAGAGTAGGGGTATGTCACAAGTCAGTTTTGCGTTGCAGTTCCAGTGATGAATTTAAACTGCAGCCTTTTTATTTGAAAGAGATTTGACTTAAGTGCATGGATACCTGAGTGAGGGTCTGCCACTTAAGATTCCCTTTACAAAAAACGCTTCCCAGTACAGCATAAAGAGCCTTTCTCAGTTGCATCTGACTCTTCCAAGGCTCCCTTCTTCAAGCTGAGTCCCTTCTAGGATAGGGAGACCAGCTTCAGAACAAAAGGCAGCAAGCTCTGCTGTGCTGCATCCTCATGTTGGCAGTGGGTGAATCTGATCCTGGGGTTTTGATGTTTAAAAGAGATAGAAGTTGATAAATGTATGAAGTATTTATATCTAGAAAACAGAGTCTTCTTTTCCTTACAGAACAGATCTTCAGTATAATCTATGCAACAGGACTTTATGGGAATCACACAGACCTGTGTTGTGACAGGGTGACTCTTACTCCCCTGAGGAAATTTATAAAATGCACACCAATCTGCATGCCAATGCCTAGTGTGGATGCAGGAAAAGATGGCTAAAGTCTGCTTAAAAGTATTTCATTCTCACATGGAACGTGTTGCACCTCAGAGTGGATTCAAAACACTGGAGAAACTTGGACTGCTTTCGTTCACAGCTAGTGCAGTCTATTTGTGACATTTTCTGGGTTCCCTGTTGCAGGTCCCTGTTTGGGTCTGCCCACTCTGAAAATGCAGTTGAGGGTATGTTGAGTTGAGTCATGAAAAATTACCCTCATCCATAGTAAAGTTCTTACTTACCAGAGGTGTCTGTTCTTGCCTGATTGGTGGAGAAGAATAAAGCCCATGAGCAGTCTGTGCATTGGCTTGCAATAACTATACTGATGCAGGTAATTCCAATGCATCGCCTCTCTGCAGATGTTGCAGGTGGATGCATAGCAGAGGTTTCATCAGGATAACTGGTACAAGAAATATAACTCACTGCATGAAAAGAAGGTATTCCCAATAGAATGGGGATATTAGGATTTGAGCAAAATAATAATGTAGCATGGACAAGTCTACAAAAGTAACCTGAAATCAGAAATCTTCATAATTTCCTGCACTGTATTTTTTGGGTCCATAAATGCCCAAAGGCTGCAGTTTGGTTATAATTGGGTAATCTGCATATCACAACCAGACAGACTAATTCGAAGTCTCTTGATTTATACCTCTCCCCAGAATTCCCAGTATGTTGGTCACAGCTAAGATTGGCCACTTCACAAAATTTCAAAATTATGGTTTAATTCTGAACAGTGAATAAAGCAGATCCAAATGCTGAAATCCTTGACAGAATGGCTTGTTCCTCCCTTTGCACAGCTGTGATAAATGTCTCTCTGTTGCCCTGTTTGTACTCTGGGATTAAACCTGTGTAAGTGTATTAAATTTTCTACTGATTGAGCTGTTACAGTAAAATATTAATATACAGCACAAGCTATATTAGCTTCATATTACAGACTGAAAGAATTTGTTACATATCTGCAAAATAGTGTGGAAATAACAATATAACTCACAATATAAGCTCCTCTGAACAGAGAGATTTACTTCTCATTTGCTATCTGGGTGCACCAGGCTCCTAAACTACACTCGGTGTGAAAAACCTACAGAAAGGTCCTTTTTGCCCCTGCAAATGAGTGGTAACGGAGCTGAAATGTAGTATTTTTCTAACTCTCCTATAGTAAGCAGAACTGTGCTGGAGCAACCTGGGGTTGAATTTGAGCTTTTATTTTTGTTTGGCCTGACTTGCAGAGCATGGGCCAAATCAGGCCCTTGGCTCTCAGTGCTTCTCCTGCAGCCTCTTCCCTGTGCACAGTGTGGGTCAGGGGCTGAGGTGTGTGAGGTCACATCCTCCAGCTAGTGATGGGGCTGCCTAAACACCCAGCTACAAAGAGCACACAAGCAGCAAAGTAAGAGGAAGAAAGTGTACAAACACTTGCAGATAATTCTGTCTCTTGTGAAAAAATCTGGTGAGCACTCTGATAGGACCGCTGATATCACTTTCAGTGATAAGACCACTGAAAAGTGTTTTATCCTCTTGGAAAGACTTTCCCCACTGGCTAATTCTGTGCTGCTGCCTATTAAACTGAGCTGGTTCTGGCTTAGCATGTCAAGAGTTCTTAAAATCCACATCAGACAGAGAAAAATATAAAAAGAATTGAAACATACTTCTAGAGATTACTTAATAATAGCAAGTATCACAGCCTCCATCTGACCCTAAATACTCCATTTAACTAATACTTCTATATTTTTTGCATCTGTTTTTTCAGCCAGTTCAATGCATACTAGTATGAAATATGCAATAAGTTAATATAATTATGGTAATAAATAGAAAAAATTAAAATTATTTAATTTAGAATTAATTAGAATTTAATTAAAATTAGAATCAATTGTGTAATTAAAAGCCTCTCCTGATTTTATTTATTTAAAATAAATTTTGTGCATCTTTAGATAAAATAACATCAAAGGGCTACCTTATCTGCCTTTTTATCAGCTCTCATGTTTTCACAGGTCACTTTGGCTCATCAGTAGCATCTTATTTCATATTCTTGCGTTGGATGTATGGAATAAACATGATTCTCTTTGGACTGACCTTTGGTCTTGTAATGGTGCCTGAGGTGGGAATCTTTTAAATTATCTTTAAGGATTGCACTGTGAATTTCTGTCTTTGCAGTGAGATTTCATAGGACTGGAGCTTTAAAGAGGTTTTTGGTCTCTTTATGCTCCATTTGAAAGTATTAAACTGTACCAGGCCTGTAAAGATGGACTTCCTTTGTGGATAGTTGTCTCTACGGAGAGATGTTTTGAAACAGAATAGAAAAATGTAATATATAGATAGGGTGTCTTCTGAATGTTTGCTAAGTCTGTCATGACACAGGTGTGTGGGAGGTTTTGTTTTCAGGGGGACTGGGTTTGTTTGCTTGTTTTTGGTTGTTTTATGCAGAACTAAGTAAAGGAACTGAGACCAAGAAGAAGAAAGGTGGAGTATCTTGACTAAATGTGCATTGAAAGAGAAAGATTTATCTTGGGAGTCAGAGGATCCTTTCAGATGCAATACTTACATGCTGATAAGGTGTACCAGGGCTGTAAAATCATTAGAGACCTCTCATGTTTTGTGCTGTGCAACATCACTGTTAAGAGTATGAGCAGATATTAGTCTCAGACATTAATTACTTCTATGAAATGTGATACTTTCTCAGTTTCTTTGAGCCACCGTATTGCCCTTCTACAAGCTGGGCTTTCATGTAATTAAAATTATTGAGCCATCTCCCTGATTTCAATATTCCATATTCCTCTTATCTTTCTTTTTGTGTAGTAAGCAGGCGAGAAAGAGTCAGGTAGGAATTTCCAAAAACTTCCTAGCCCAGCATTTAAATAGCATGACCCATCCTGCTAGATCCCTACAAATCTATGGGGTTTGATGGGATTGATCATCTGATGTCATTGTAGAAAGCTCTCTCAATGATTTTTGAGTGGCCTTGGAAATCCAGAGAGGTCCCAGCTGACTGGAAGTTGGTGAATGTTGTTCCAATTTTCAAGAAGGACAAGAAGGAGGACCCCAAAAAGTACATGCCTGTCAGTCTCCCTTCAGTGCCTGGTAAAGTTAAGGAAAAGATTTTCCTGTGAGGTATGGAAAAACAACTGAAGAACAATGCAGGCAGTGGTCACAGCCAGCATGGCTTCACGAAAGGAAAGTCCTGCTTATCAAATCTGATTTTCTTTTATGACAAAGTAACCCGCCCTGTTGATAAAGGAAAGACAGTTGATGCACTGTTTTTGGTCTTCAGTAAACCTTTCGATACTGTCTCTCCCAGTATCCTTCTGGACAAAATATCCGGCACGGAGAAACGCGTCATGGGATGGGTGAGCAACTGGGTTATGGTTCAGTCACAAAGGGTCATAGTGAACAGGGTGGCATCAGAGCANAGTCCTGCTTATCAAATCTGATTTTCTTTTATGACAAAGTAACCCGCCCTGTTGATAAAGGAAAGACAGTTGATGCACTGTTTTTGGTCTTCAGTAAACCTTTCGATACTGTCTCTCCCAGTATCCTTCTGGACAAAATATCCGGCACGGAGAAACGCGTCATGGGATGGGTGAGCAACTGGGTTATGGTTCAGTCACAAAGGGTCATAGTGAACAGGGTGGCATCAGAGCAGTGACCTGTCACCAGTGGGGTTCTGCAGGGCTCCAACCTTGGCCCTGTGCTCTTCAACATCTTCATAAATGACCTGGATGCAGGACTGGAAGAGATACTAAGCAAGTTCACAGATGATACAAATCTGGGAGGAACTGCTGACTCCCTTGAAGGCAGAGAGGCCTGGCAGGGACACCTTGATAAATTCAAGGGCTGGATAGCCACCAACCACATGAAGGGATTCCACGCCTGGGAAGGGCAACCCCGGCTGTGTGTATAAACTGCATGAGAGGCTGGAAAGAAACATTGTGGAAAGGGACCTGGGGGTCCTGGTCAAGGGAAAGTTAAACATGAGCCAGCAGTGCCCTGGCAGCCAGGAGGGCCAAGTGTGTCCTGGGGGGCATCAGGCCCAGCATCACCAGCCTGGCAAGGGAGGGATTGTCCTGCTCTGCTCTGAGCTGGGGCAGCCTCACCTCCAGTGCTGGGGGCAGTTCTGGGTGGCACAATATAAAACAAACATTAAGCTGTTAGAGAGTGTGCAAAGGATTGTGAAGGGCCTTGAGGGCAAGCCATATGAGAAGCAGCTGAGGTCACTTGGTCTGCTCAGCCTGAAGAAGAAGAAATTGAAGAGAGACCTCATCACAGTCTACAACTTCCTCATGAGGGGAAGAGGAGGGTCAGGCACTGATCTCTCCTCTGTGGTCACTGGTGACAGGACCCAAGGGAATGGCCTGAAGCTGTGTCAGGGGAGGTTTAGGTTACATATTTAGAAAAAGGTTCTTCACCTAGAGGATGGTTGGGCACTGGAACAGGCATTCGAGAAGTGTTTGGACAATATTTCAAGCACGTAGTGTGATACCTGGAGATGGTCTTTTGCAGGGTGAGGAGTTGGACTCAATAATCTTTCAACTCAGCCTTTCTCTCATTCTGTGATCTTCCTTAGAAGCCAAAACAGAAAAAACCTCCAACAGTTTTCAGGGTGAGCCTGGAAAGGACCCTGAGAGGACATACACCGTGCCTGAACAAGCATCTTACAAGCAGCAGGGGAACTGCCAGAATCCAAAAACCGATTCCTTACCCCATACATTTAAATTAAAATATCCAAATAAAATCTGTAATGCTGGAAAAATTAGTATTTTGGTCTTTGTAAGATAAACACTGCTCATTAGAGAAATACGGATGGAGTTCTGTGTTGCCTTTGAATGTGAGAGGCTAAATTTGGCAATCCATGATACTAGTGCAAATTTAAATTTAGAGCACAGCCCTGAATGCATATAATAAGCACAGATTCAATCAGTAACGTGAGGAGCAGTGAAAGGAATTGTAGAAGTAGGAATTCTCATTAAGGAATTTAGAAGCATAAAACAAGTCTATCAAGGAAATGACAAATCACTGTCCATTTCCATTGTTGCTATTTTGCTTTAAAATATAAATCACTCTCTTTTTTTTGGTTTCAGGCTTTGATGGGTAAGCCATATGGCTCTTTGCCTAGAAAAACTGTCCCAAGAGCTGAAGAAGCAACTGCTATGAATTTTGCTACTCTCTGGGATTTTAGTGTAAGTGCATAATCTTGCAATATTGTCTATCCACACGACTTTTATTCACAGTTACATTATTATTTAATGTTCAGTTATTTAATATGAAGCATATCAGGAGATAATTCATTCACATATTTTTTTCACAAGCTCTCTATATAGATTTTTTTTCAGACAAAACACATAATGAAGCTTGAGTTTCACAAGCCCGTCCCACTATATGTAGCAATACAAAGACACATGGGAAAATATCTCAAAGCTGGTTTGCCATTCCAGGGTACAGGATTTCCATTTTTTAAGTGTGAATTTGGTTTTCTGGTTTTATACGATTAGGATTCTGAATATTAAAATGCAGTATGAATCAGGAAAAAAAGGAGAAGAAAATAAATCAAAAATAATAGTGAACTCCATACATTTTATCCCTTCCATTACAAACAAGGCCAGTGATGGATTCCCCTTGGATAAAAAAAGGATTGGAAGATCTTTCTAAAAATCGGTGTGTGTAACATTTTGCAGTGACCACTCAATGAAATAACATTGGATCTAGTGCATCAGGAGTTGTGTATTTGAGTGGCAGTAAGAATAAATCTAAACTTAGCTGGGAAGTTAGATAATGATAACGAAAGTATAAAATGAGAAATAAGAACATCAGGGAGATATTTGAGAAAAAAGGAATTATAGTAAACCTGAAGATTTTGAACCAAGAATAGAGACTAGAAGAGCTTTATTCAGAAAATCAGAACAAGGTTTGTAAAATAAATGTATTTGAGAAAATATGGATGAAGACATGGTGGAAAGACAGGAGAAGTATATAATATCTGTCAGAAACAGAACCTGACAGGTCTGAAGAAGTATAATAAATAACAAAGTAGTAGTTAACACAAGGAGCAAACGCAAATATAATAAACATAAAATAAAGCAATGAGAGAGATGGAAATATTGAGGGGAAAAAAATGTTTTTTGAGGCATGTCAGATTACCAAATAGTCCCTCAAGACAATGACATCTTTGTTTAAACAGCACAGGACATAGTACCTTTCATCTGCTAGCAACACTTGTATGCTACCAAGTAAGTCAGAAACCAATGATCACACATCACCAATCATTATTTTATCCTAAACAAAACCCCAGTGAAACCCAAAGAGCTCCAAGTCCTATGTTAGGACTTAAAAAAAGCAGCTGGAAGCATTGTGCCCATAGGTTAAGTGACCATAATGGAACCTGAGATAAGCACAGATGCTGCACTAGGAAGGAGTTAATTCCAGGCCTAACAGGTGTGAAGGCTTGGTTACCACCTGGACAAAAATTCCCTCTGTGGAAAACTGTGAGAAAGGAAGCAAGCACTTATACACATACCAGCCCAAGTCATAGGAACCTCGTGGATACCTGGAACTTGGGCTATATAGAGGTGATAGCCCAGAAGAATATCTTGGGACTCCACCATTGAGGGGACGAGGGTGAAGAAGGACTGGCAGGACGCCACAAGAATTCCTGTGGTGATAGTGGCATCTTTCACCAGCGATTTCTTTCTACTTGATTTCGCTCTCTCTCTCACTCTGTCTCTTGCACCCTCTCCCTCCTATTTCTTTCTCTCTACCTCCCCCTCACATTCACTCTTAAATAAAATTTTCACTTCAGTGTATCATCTCTTATGTTCACCTTATTTCAGGCAGATGTATCTCTCTATAAACGGGTCATAACACCCCACCACTCTCTGAGACAAGTAAAGAAAAGATGAGCTCAGCATGTCTATTGTGCTTTTTTTTGTGCTTGAAATGTATTCAAATTACTGACATGGCAAAAGGAAGCATATTTGGATTTTGATATATTCTACTTGGAATTCAGTTTTAACATTTTTTTCAGATTATAATCCAAATATAAAAAAATCAGACTCTCAATTGCTTATTGCAATACACATTCAATCAATAGACTTTTATGTTAGGCTCAGAAAGGAGTGAAAGAGATCTTACATGCATGCCTACTTTTACAGAGCTAAAGTTATTTCTAATTTTATGGTCAAATGCAGTGGAGTAAACATATTGAATGATACACAGTGCAGGAATTATCTCTTGACTTTCAGAAAACAGATGCTAAAAAGGCATGTTAATAATTTTGGGGACCCAAAAGGCTCTCCAGAGCTGCATTGGGCTGCATTGAAACCTGGGCTGAGATGGAATTGTAGGATGCTTTAGTGACCAAAAATATGCAATATACCTGCTATTGAATTTGAATGTGTCCTGACTGATCTAGATATTTTACTAGTAGTTAGCTAGAAATGTGCTCTATTATAATACTTGCCTTATTAGAGATGAACATATTTTTATCCATTTTGCATAAGCACATGTCTCAAAGCTAGACAGAGATAAAGAAAAATGAGATATTTTGATCATGATATTTAGAATAATATTTATGTTTACCATATATTAATATTTTATTTTCAGCTTAGAATTATGAATCAGGTTTTTCAAATAATCCTGTGGCTCATTTCATGTATAGTAAAAGCTTCAATAAATTAAGTGCATGTTTTGAGAAAATAACTAAGAGAAAGATGTTTTTAAAGAAAATGGGCGACTAAAAACAAGTGAAAAAAATGATTTTTTAATTCAACAACCCTTCATCTTATTGTATTACTGTCACAATCACACATGGCCTATCCTCCAGCCATGAGGTCAAATACTACATATTACACTTGGAACTCTTACATCCAGCTGGAGGTTTGCCACTGCTGTGCATGCACCGAGCTCTCCTTGTAAAGGCTCTGGCTTTGGTCTTCTTCTAGGAGAGTTCTTGCACTAACTTGAGAATTGCCAGAAAGTTTTAGCTATGTGGTCCATGTAGATACCAGCAATTTCTTACAGTTAAGAAGGTACTATTAAATAATTTTGAAAAATCATCAGTCTGATCAGTAGAAGGAAGGGCAATTCATATTAAGATACTTAGAAAAGAAGAAAGATTTTGAATTGCTGAGAAAGACAGTGCACTTATATTATATTTTTTACAGCCATGGAGCTGAGTCTGAGTGTGCAAAAGCTCTGTGTACTGAATAATCACCCATAAAATGCACCTACCTATTGGTTATCAAATATACTGAATGATCACCCAATGAACAGCAGACAACTGTTGCTAGACAAAGAAGGCATATGAGATTTTCATTCAAATTTATGCAAATAAATTTTAGAAAGGTGAAAATTAAGTTAAAAATCCAGCATTTTTTCTGCATATAATCTGAAAACCAAATTTTTTAAAACAATGTTTCTTTCTTTGCAAGTCGTATGTTGATGAACAAGTTCTGACTCATTAAATTGTAGATGGATTGGTAATGAAGAGTTATAAAGATAAAAGATTTTAAAGTTGATATGAAATATTCTATGTCTTTCTAAAATAAAGGGACACATTTTCTATCCTGTGAGATTTATTATAAAGATGCTTGCAACTGATTTAAATTCACTGAAATGAATGTTTTAGTACATTGCTATTGATACAATTACTGATTATGTGCATAATTAAGAAAAGTAACATTATGATTTTTTCTTACTTTTCAGGGCATTGCACAGTATTCTGTACTCTTTTATGGCTATTACAATAACCAGAGGACAATAGGGTGGCTCAAATTCAGGATGCCTCTTTCGTATTTCCTGGTTGGAGTTGGGTCTATTGGCTATAGCTTTATGATTGTCACTCGAACGTAAGTTTTCCTTCACTCTGGAAAAAACTAGGTAATTCCACTGTTGACCCTGGAAACAGTCCTTTTTAAAAACGCAATAATTCTAAGAACAAGACAATGCAAGATCAAGTGCAAGGTCAAAGTTATGTAAGATTCGTGCAACCTGTATTTATTTATCTGTAGTTCTGCACCAGAGGTTGTGTTACAGTGCTGTGAAAGTGGGAATAAATCTTTACTGAAATAACAAAACACTTCTCACCTGAACTTCAAAATTAAAAATGAATGCATAAAGTGAGGAAGAGATCTGTCAGCCCATCTTTTCAAAATGAAAAGTTTATGCTTCTTGTAGATTATCAGCTAAAATCCAGGAAATTCAAAAATTCTAACCTTTAGTGATACTTTATGTGAGTTACTCTTTTACGAAGGAAGAACACAATAAAGAAGCATATGGCAAATAATTCTGCATGTAGGTCACAGTGTCACAGTTCACAGTAAATGCTGCCAATTACGTAATCTTTAATACCCTTGGTTCAAGCAAGATGACCACCTAACACAGGAGTGCAGTCAGCTCTAACAGTGGTTCTAAAAAAAGCCGAGTGAAAAAAATAAGAGCCCTGCAGGTCAAGATTCAAAGATGTTGTATTGGATTGGCATGGCTGGGTTTTGGGTATCAGGGGGCCACAGAGATGGCTCCTGAGAGGAAGCTGCTGGGAGCTCCCCACCATGTCCAGCAGAGCCAATGGCTGATGGCTGATGATCAAGGACATGCTGCTGGCCAAAACTAGGCCAGTGAGGGAGGTTGGTAATGCCTCTGTGATGGCATATTTAAGAGGAAAATTGAAACAAAAGATTGTGCATCTGGTCTGAGAAGAGGAGGAGTTGAGAACATGTCAGGGAAAACATGGAGACACCAAGGTCATTGGGGAAGGAGGGGGAGGAGATGCTCCAGGTGCCGGAGCTGAGATGCTTCTGCAGGCCATGGTGAGGATCATGGTGAAGCAGCTGTGCCCCTGCAGCCCATGGAGATTCACAGGGATGCAGAGATCCACCTGCAGCCTGTGGGGATCCACGGGGGATGCAGAGATCCATCGTGCCAGTGCCCATGCCAGAGCAGGTGGATGCCTGGAGGAGGCTGGGATCCAGTGGGAGACCCGGTGGAGAGACGGCACTGCTCCCAGGCTGGAGCAGCCTGTCCTTGGAGGAGTGCACCCCGTGGAAGAGAGACCCACGGCACAGCAGTTTTGGGAGGGCTGTGTGCCCGTGGCAGGGGCTCTCGCTGCAGCAGGTGCAGGGTGGCTGCTCTGAGAGTGGCCCCACGCCAGGGAAGCTCACGCAGAACTGTGTCCCGTGGGAGGGACCCCACGGCCTCCCAGGGGAAGTCTCCTCTCCCAGAGCAGTGGAAGGAAACCTCGGTGATGGACTGACCAAACCCCCGTGCTCTGTCTCCCTGGGCTGTCAATAAGGAGGGAGGGGCTGGGGGATGCAAGGTGTTCTAAGGGCTTATTTTACTTCTCATTATTCTTCTCTGATTCTGTTAGTAATAAATTCCCTAAAATGCAGTTAGTGTATTTCCATTGTTTTGTTCTGAAGCCGGTACTTTTCACTTGAATGAACACGGGATTAATTCATGTTCTGTTTTCAAACTGGCTTCCTGCATAGGGCAGGAAGCGTTTCACAAAAAAAGATCTTCAGTCATATATATGTATTTTTGGAGAGGAAACAAACTAGTTCAATAAAATAGCAATTGGTTTAGTTCAAAAATATATTTTAAAATATTTTTGATGAAACAACTGCCAAGATTAGAAAAATCTTAGTCTCAGACAATTTTATTTCAGTGACCTTCACCCAGACAAAGTATATTCCTGATAGAAGGAAAAACCTGTAGCCCAAAAAAAGGTATTCCTTGAGAAAAAAATACATTGTATGTGCTAATGTACAATTTCCATCTGGCCATATGACACTAATGATGACTAGTATTTAGGTAATCATACAAGATTTTTTTGCCGTCTTCTACCCTTTTCTAATTCTCCAGAAAGAAGCACAGTGAGCACAGAAACTGTAACAGGAGATGCTATCATTTTTATGCTGTTGACTGAACTGGGAAAGGTCTACATGAAAGAGGTAGTGAGGATTATAAGCACTATTATTTTATTTAGGGAAATATTTAGATGTAGGGCTCCTCTCTTCAGCTCTTGCAGTGTATAACATAAAATCAAAACATTTCGGATCTCAAAGAGATTATATTCTAACCACAAGAATGTTCATTATTTCATTAGAAACTCTTGTGAAGGAAATACCTTAGTCTATAAAACAGAAGCAGGGCAGATGCTACTAAGAACCTTTCATGATCTCTGACCCTTCTGGACATGACCAACCCTGGTATTGATTTTTGGCATCTCAGAAGGATTTTCTGTATCATTTACTTACTATTCTCTTCCTGGATTTGAGAGTATTTTAAAAAATGTGGTACATAGAATGCATTAATATTAATAACATAACTCTGCTGCATTATTGAGATTTAAAGTAAGTGTTGCCTTTGTCTAACCAGAAATGCTGAAGACTATGTGATATGCACCTTATCAGTACACTCTATCCTTGTGTTTAATGACTTGACAAAGTATGGAGAAGCAATACCACTGTTATTATATGAATGAAACACTGTTAAAACAGAGAATTTTGTAGACAAGTTTAATTTTAATCTGAAGAAATATTTTTCTGAAGAAATAATCTGATGTTTCTGTACACAGTAATAAATCTTTTCTATGTGCATAGGAGATGACAGGGAAGGTAGCTATATGAGAGATGTTTTATATGTTACAACCACATTTTCTTCTGTCTTATTTTAGAATATTGCTCATATTTTCTTATGTTTATTTTGTTTTGTTTTATTTGTGTATTTATTTTATTCATCATTATTTTAGAATATTTTGTTTATTAGAGTTTTTTTATTCTCTTTCTACTTGTGAACTCTAATAAAATCTATTGCAGTTCAGGATGCTCTGCATCTTTCTATTTAAGAGATGCTCTCAATATTTTTCTTTTCCATTAAGCTTCTTATCCAGTGGAGTTTCTGTGAGGGGTTAATGAAATAGATTCATTCTTTCTTATCAAAATATGTGTTGCGAGCTTATAAAGTGTCTAAATGTTAAAATATCCATCTTTGGCACTTATTTCAGAAAAAAAAAGATATATTAAAGCATAACTGACAGTAAGAATGTGTAGGATTTTTTTCAGAAAAAAAAGTGAGAATTTAGGAACCATTTAAAAGTCATGCGCACAAAGCAGAACTAGTGCTAACAAGGTCTTCCTGTGTCTTTCTCTTTTTTGTAGAATGGCAAAGAATGCAAATGACGATGGTGGTGGGGATGACACTAGTTTTAATTTCAGCTGGAAAATGTTCACAAGCTGGGACTACCTGATTGGCAATCCAGAGACAGCAGATAATAAGTTTGCCTCCATCACAACGAGCTTTAAGGTAAAATAGAGTTTACTGAGGAGAGGCAACACGATTTGGCTTTCACACTGGTATGAATCAGATGGAATTAAGGTCAAGAGTTAAGTGTGCTGAGGCTTTCAAACATATACTTGAACTGGCATCCATACACCCTTCTACAGTCTTTGTGTCTTGCCATCAGAATTTTTTTTTTTGTTTTTAATTGTGAAATACCATTAGCATCTTTTGTGTCCTCTCTGCTGACAGAACCAGTTCTAGAAAACTGATTCTACTGTAAAAATAATATTATCCTTTTTCTCATCTCTGGTGGCTTCCAGTTTCTATGGTGTTTGTCTGAAAATCTTTTAAAATGTTGCTCCCATTTCGCCAACCTCACATTGTCAACTTCTCTTGTTACAGAGAAGAGATATCATAAGACAAAGTAATAGAATAATCTGTATAAGGCTATTTATCAGAAGAAATGGCCTCAGAATTTAGAGTTTATACTTGCTTTTCAGTGGGATTTTTTTTTTTAATTTTCAAGTTAATTACAAAATACCGCCCAATTTGCAAGGCAATGTTCTTAGGCCTCTTTCCAGTGTATAGGTCATGCTGCTTCCAAGACTAATTGTGTAAGGAATCTGGGGAAAGATTCCTTACACAAGGAAGGGCAAGTCCTGTAAGACACAGGTCTGTGAAAAGGGTGAAAGGGATATATTCTGTAAGCTGAGTGTTAACAAATGTGTTTCTGCGCTAGGGTGGCTGGCACACACCAGTGTAGCATGCAAAGGAAGATTTAATTTTCAATGTGATAATATACAGGCAATCCACATGGAAAGGGTTGTGAGACAATGAAGAAGGTGCTAGGCTTGCAGCCACAGTGACAAGTGTGACACCATGGGAGCTGGAGAACTTAGCACTGTCTGCTCTACTCCATTACACATGTCCTGTCCTCAGCAGAGATACAACCAATATTCCACTTCACCCTGCCTACCTCCTCAGCTGCAGGCATTACACAGAATTCATGTGTAAGTCGCCAAAAGAAGATTCCAAGAAAGCAAATACTGGAGAAATAGAGACTGAAAGCACTGACCGTGTGAGCTTGCCCTGCCTGCCTACTAAGAGCAGATGCTGAAAGCTATTTGGGAAGGAATACAAATCAGTTGAGAAAAGGGCTTAATTGTGAGAAATAAACTCATGAAGATTTACTGTAATTCTTGCAAACAAGCAAGGAACCTCAGAAAGAAAGGGTGAAGTCTTGGCTTGGGTGAGGTCATGGGAGTTTTGTTTGAAAGGTGTTGCAGTGTCTTGTCGTTTATGTGACAAACACATGCTGTAAAAGGAGCAGAGCCATGAAAGGCAATTATTACAACCCAGTTCAGCTTCCCCTCTGGGCAACTGATCTCTATACCAAAGTCAGAAGCTGTAACAAAATTTCCTTTCCTGAGGACATAGCAGAGCAAAAGCTCTTTCAGCTGGAAAAAGTAGAAACTGGAGATTATAGTTGCCTCAGAGTCTTAATATTTACCAGTCATGATCAAGTGTAAATGTGGGGAAAGCATTTTATTCTGAAGTCTGAAGCTCTGCACCCCAATTTTTTTGGGGGATTCCTACATCTCAACTGTCTTTTAATTCTTTCAGAGCTGCTGCCTTTCAGAATAAAACTTTTTCCTCTTTTCTCACAAATGGACATTCTTAAAGCATGACATTTCCTTTTTTGACAGATAATCACACATTTTTCCTGCTGTGTCACTCAGCCTTGTACCACCTTGCGAGCTGAAAGAATGTGCTGGGTTTTTTTGACAGGAGTAGAAGTGTAACAAGACTCATTGGGGACACACTCAACAAAGGCAAAGGAAGCCCTGGGGAGCCAAAACCCCAGGATTGCAAGGACCTAAACAAGATTTTTGAGATAATATACATTAATCTCAAAACATGAAGTTGAGATATATACTTGCATCTTTGTAATTTATTTAACTGACTTCTAACAATTGAGGAAACAATGGGGGGCCTTGAGCAATAAATTATTTTTAAGGTTCTTTTCTTTCCAACAAGTGCAGGAAGCAATCGTGGAGGAGCAGGAGAGCCGAAAAGAAGAAAATATTCATTTGACTCGATTCCTAAGGGTACTTGCTAACTTCTTAGCCCTATGCACCCTTGCTGGAAGTGGCTACCTCATCTTTTTTGTTGTCAGAAGATCCCAGCAATTTGCCTTGGAAGGTCTGGAGAACTACGGGTGGTGGGAAAGAAATGAAGTTCGTGCTAGTGCATTTCTATAATAGATGTGGTTTGAAACTGTGTTCCTCTGCTTTGCATGTTGCCTTTTTCTCCTGCTAATTTAAATAGTCTGAGTGTGGGTGGCAAATGTCTAACAAAAGAATTGCTTATGTCTCTCTGCTTCCTACTTCGAAAAATTTCTTCTTTGCTTCTTTCAAATATGCCTTAATATTTAGCTTTCATTTGAAGCCTTTACATTTCCTCCTCTGTGCTCTTAGGATTGTTTTCCAGACATTTTATGGACTCGTGAGATCTCTTCAAGGAACCCACTCTCTTGTTGCTTTTCTCCTGAGACTGGCCCAAAGAGAGTGATTGTCTGTGGGCACAGAGAAAGTTATTTGGGACCTCATGGATACAAGTCTGCAGTGTAGCAACAGGTTTAAACTGATCCCTTCCAGTTCCACTTGCCCGTTCCAAGAGTCCTTTTTTGTGTGCCTAATTTGTGCCTAAAGCTTTCCTCAAAAGCAAATGCAGCCTGCCTGATAGAGGTGCATAGTGATTGATGATGGTGATTGTGTTTGCTATGACAGTGGGCAGTATGAACACTGAAGTCAGTGTGCTGTATGAAAACCTGGAAAGGTTTCACTTTCTCACCAAAAATGCTACTGTGCATGTTGTAAAACTAATTTGTTACTTCAATCTTACCTTCTGACATGGAGTGTAAAGTACATACCTGCCTTAAGGTAAGGCAAAAAGGTTCTATCCTCACAAAGCCGATGAGATGGGCAATGATGGAACAAGGAAAATTAATCCAGAATTTTCAACACCAAAGCTTGACTGGGAATCCCCCTTACAATCCAGAGAAATAGGGCTGTTGAGAGTGGATTAAGTTACTTGTTATCAAATTTTAGTTTGATGAGAAAGGAAGAATTGTGTACAAAACTTCTTGATTTAGGGCAATACAAGCTCTGAGAAAGCAGAACTTGGAGGAATTCAGCTTTCTCCCAGTTTAAAGATGTGGTAACAGACTTTTACTAACCAGAACTGGGCTACCAAAAGCTGTTATATTAATTTATGGTGTAATCTGGAAAGTAGGTAATATTTGTCTTTATGCTCATAGTTTTACTTTTGTTTCTGTAATAAAAATGGAGTTCCAAGGAGACAGACCTAATATCTGGAGCAGGTGTGTCTCTTAAAGACAGTAGATAAAACAATGTTGACATTATTTTGCTAAAAAATTTTTCCTATTGACAGGTAATTACCATATTTGTGAGTACGAACGTTGCCTTTGATTGGATATTAATACTCAATTTCATAAATATATTTAGCTTCTGAGTGGCATTCACACATTTTTCTTATTTTATAGATAATATTTTTTTACGTCTGCATCATTAATATATAAATTGAGAATCTGATCAGAAAAAAATCTCAACACCTCCTATACAACTTAAACAAAACTGCAGTTTCTACATGCAAGGAAAGCAGCAATATCTAAAAATTTACATTCTTTGTAAAAGTATGAAGCTGCTTTTGTAGAAAATGTCATACACTAGGTTCATTAAGGGATTAAACACTGTTTATGTGCAAGTGTGCAATGGAGAAATGCAGGGTAACTATATTTTTTGTCATCTATTCCTGAAGTTCACAGCATAATAAAGTGCTGCTGATGACTTTGCTGAGAAGACCTTTTTCTCTCTGACTCTCCGTCTCCCTGAGAACGTTGTAAATTTTTTAAGTCCCTCTCCATAGCAGCAGTACCTAGTTCTGTCAGAACACAGTTCAGATACAATTGTCTAGTGTGTCGTGGAGTGGAGGAAATTAATAGAAATAGGATGACTGGGACTGTGTGTGGATTTCATCAACAAGTGATACTCAGAGTGGATTTTGGTTTTTATTAAATCAAAAACCAAATAAAAAGTAGTAATGGAAATATATTTTTCACCCAAATCAATAATAATAGAAGAATTTATTTCTAACATTTCACCGCAAACTTTTTTCCCCCCCCTCCTCAGGTGAACACCGTCATGTCACTTTTAGGAATGTTCTGTCCAACTTTATTTGATGTAATCAGTTCTCTGGAAAATTACCACCCTCGAATAGCTCTGAGATGGCAGCTGGGAAGAATCTTTGCTCTTTTTCTTGGCAATCTCTACACTTTCATTATCGCCCTAATGGACGAAATCAACCTCAAGGCAAGATATTTACTTCCCTTCACTATGTTTGAGATGTAGCTGGGCAACACTGAGAACCTCCAGTCAGTCACAGACACATCAGGGAAAGACATTATTTTCTTTCTGTATGGTAACTTACATCCGTGCCTAAGGTCTCAATGGGAATTTCGGAACAGAAAAGTTGAGGGTTGGTAACAAGCTCATGTCATTTTTTTGTCCTCCCTGATTTATTTCTTTACTTAGTTGGAAGAAGAAAAGATAGTAAAACACAACATGACAATATGGGAAGCCAATCTGTACAATGGTACTATTCCAGAGAATTCAACTGCTCCTCCAATACTGGTGGACCCTGCCGATGTCCCCAGAGGGCCATGCTGGGAAACAATGGTGGGACAGGTAATGTAGTTGCTTGGTTCTCACATTTGAAAATAGGTCATACGATCTCTTACAGGACATGATATCTCAATATTATGGATAGGATATCTAAATCCTCTTTATTTTGGCTAATGAGTTTCATTTAGATGAGAAAATGTGAGGAGAAGCAGATGTGGGACTTTGTCTTGAATTAAAAATTTTTTCAAGAATTACTTTCTATGACTCCTGTCTAACAGGAAATTCTTTCTTCTGTTGGTTGACAGAATTGAAAGTATTTCTTTTTTCCCCCCTCCTTTTCACTATCCTCTTACTTCATTATCTTCCTCTGCCTGATGCAATCTTGCAAAACTTGTCTAGTAATTTTGAAAATAAAAAGGAGTAGCTCAAAAGGAACATGTGTGTAAGACAGCTCTTACAGCAGTGTGCTTCTGAGAAGGCACCTCCGTCTTTAGCCAAGCAAAATAATGCAAAAAATGAATAGAAGTTTAGTGGCAAAACTGCTCAAATATTTTATTTGACTCAGTTGAACGTTTATTCTTATTGGCCCATTAGTATAAAATGTGGTTTCCAGACAATTTTCTAACACATCTTTTCCCTCCATTTGATCCTACTTCATTGTTGTTGATTTGTCTGTGACAACAAATTCAATATTGAATCATTTTGCTGTTCCTCCATCTCTCTGACAATCTGTCGTCCTGAATGAATAAATCACCAGCAGAGACCACATAGGCAGAAAAATCATCCCCTCTTCTTTTTCCTAATGCTGAATAAAAAGCTAAGAACACCAAGAGCTCATAACTGAAATAATTTTACCCTTAATTACCGAACATTACTGATCAGGGACAGTAATAGCTTCCTGGGCTATTGGGGTAAGACCTGTTACAGCAGGTTTTAGTGAAACATAAAAAGCCTAAAATAAAAGTTGAGGCATGAGGTTTTGCATTAAGATTTTCTTCCACTCCTTATCCACTGGACATTGGAACTCCTTGAGAAAGAAGCCATTTGGGTTAATTTTTTTTTTTTAGATAATGTTCTCAAAGTCAAAAGGATCAAAAGCAGTTTAAGATACCAGCTCAGATTTGTTACAGCAGTGATCTTGGCTGTAAGCCCTTCCCGGTTTAATCATACCCTGAAAGTCTCATCTGACTGTAAGAGCAGAAATTAGAGCAAAGGATACCTCTAGAAAAGGAGGGGCAGAAGTTCTGGCCCATTACATAATCAGTGAATGTAGAAAGGATCAGAGTTTTACCCATGCTGAAGCAGGATGAACACAATTACTGACCTAGTACATTATTTCATTATTATTGTAAATATTAATTGCTTAAATATGTTCCTAAAAGAGAATATTGCTCTAACAGGAATTTGTGCGCCTGACAGTCTCTGACATGATGACAACATACATCACAATTTTAATTGGCGATTTTTTGAGAGCCGTCTTTGTTAGGTTTTTCAATTACTGCTGGTGCTGGGACTTGGAGTATGGATTTGTAAGTATCTGATTTTAAATGTCTTTGCTGTCCATCACTTCACAATTAAGTAACAAATTTCATTTTCCTTTCACTCCTACAGGGTTAACTTTTGGGTAGATACACCATCTTTAAAACTACATTGTGTTAGTTCTTCTCAGAATTTGCTTATGCCTTAAAATTTGTCTTCTTCTTTAGACTTTGGTAATTTTAGGACTTCTTTAATTTATTCGATTTTGTAAGAACACTGGGTACACACTTTTCACACATTTACAATTTGAACATTCCAGAAAAAAATCTCATTGATTGACTAGGGTCTTCTAGCACAGAGTTCTTGTGGAGAAAAAAAGGAAAGATCCTCTTCTAGAAGTATTACTATATATATATATTTCATTAGAATTAGTTTAGCTGATGTAAAGTTAGTAAGGCCCATAACATAAGCAGGCATAGAAGTCTTCACTTGCAAGTTGAGACTTTTGGTCTCACATTGACCCCATCCAGGTTAAATTTGCCAGCTATTATGCTGTAAGGTCTGATGCTGTTTTTCATCTCTTAAGTAACAGTCATGGTACTGCCAAAGCTTATGAAGCTTCTGAAGCCTCTTTTGTACTTACTGACAAGTATAAAGAGAAAAGAGCTAAGAAATTTAAGACTATCAAGGATACCTCTGCATAAGCAGTCATTGTGGCTGCTATTTTGTCCTTCTTTCCTCAAAATTCTGTCTTCATACATGGAAAAATTTCTTGCATTGCCAAAAGCTGCATCTTGGGAAATCCAAATTTTCCAGAGGAAGAGAAATTTTGGTATTTTCTATTAAAATCCTCAGGTTTCTGGTACAGCAATCTCATTGTTACTAGCTGACTCCTATGAAATTTCAGCATTATTTCAAGGTTTTACATTCTGCCTCAAACAGGACTAGAGTAGGGATGGAGACAAAGACTACCATCTGGGCAGGTTGTGGTCAAACAGATAATAACTGTTGCAATATCAAAACCAAATGGAGGAGTTTGAATACAGCATAAGCAGAAAAATTGCCAGCAACACATCTGCTTGTAAGGTATCCTAAAACCATTTTATAATTGACATTTTTATTTGGTTGTGTATAGGAATGTTTGTAATCGTCTGGTCCATTTATGGTCCTCAGGTCCAGTAAGCTGCCTGAAAAAACAGCTAGAAGTGGAAGTTGACACTGGAAATCACTGAGTTTCTGGAAATGTCTCATCTTAAAGTCTTCCTTAGGAAGTAACTGTAGTGGTGGCCATGGAGAGATATCTATTAATTTTCAGCCTTCTCCTACAATAAAAATACTTTTGACTATCAAAATATCCTCTGGTGAAGAATTCCAGAAACTAACTTACATGTTGTGTGGGAAGACCTTTCTATTATTTGTATAAAATTGGATTTTGAATTATCTGTTAACACTAGCACCTATGTTACAAAAAACCAGTCATATATTATTTGATTCCATATAATCTTATTAATCTCTCCATGTTGCTTTTGATACTCTGTACTATACAGATCTCTTTAGTCAACTGCTTTTCAAGTTCAATATTAATAATCTATTTAATATTTCCTCTTATGGAAGCAGATTCATAGATACATGTGACATTAATGTATTAGTTCACTGTAAACAAATATATATATATGTGTGTGTATACACAAAACTACACAGAAAGAGTGCAGGAACTTCTAATATTCCAACAGCACAGCAGACTGCAAGTCAAAATTGTGACTTTAATTAAAGATTTTGGTAGAGTTACTTTGTCTTGTTTCATCCATAAGGGAATTGCTATTTTTGCATCTCATGTCCCTTACATCCTCTATCAGTTATCAGTATAATTATTGCCTGGAATAGGTCCATTATTTGTGGCATTTTTGTCCATCAGTATGGTGAATCATGCTATGGTCTATACATGTAAAAATAGTATTTTTATGTGTCTAAATATTCTGTTTGAAACAGACATTTAGATGTAAGCAAAAAGTTTACAGCCACACTTTCTTACCAGAAAGTTTTGATCTGATGCATATGAACACAAATTAATATGTGTTGCCTTTCCATTGTTGCTTAAATTCAGTGTATTCAATTGCAACTGGAAATGTTCATAAATTAGAAATTAATAATTAATGTAAAAGAAGAGATAGGTAAGTGATTAAACATTTGAAAAACCAGAATGAAGGGTCAAATTAATAGTTCAGAAATAAAAGACTAAACAATTTTTGTGGTATTTAGGCATCTACACTGGAAATAAAAACGTAAAATATAGGGCTTTCTTCAGCAGACAAAGTGATAATGAGATGCAATGGAGTTCCTAAAGTTTTGCATCTTAAAGGAAAAATTAGAATCAAACACTCAAATTAAAAATAAGATATTCATATTAAACAAAGAAAATGATTGGCAACCTCTATCAAGGTTAAAAGGAATACTTCAAAAGTGCAACAGCTGAAATATGAAAAAAAAGAATAATAGTGCTAGAGTTCAATCAGATATTAAATCAATTAAACCACATTCATCACATTAAATTTCACTGCTGCTGCTTTCCTGGAGAACACTTTATTTTGACAACTTTTATTTTTGACAGCTTTATTTTGACAGGGTAGCCATTCCAACAGAAATTTTCTGAATTGTTGCTTTAAAGTTTACCCAGTACCCAGAATGATTTTGAATTCTTCCTTAGCACCTGTCTCTGAACAAATGTCAGAAAGATTTTCAGTAAAATACTGCAAAATATTAAAGGCTACCCTGTGGCCTTGAATTTTATTATTTATTTCATTATTCACTGATAAGAGGCAACAAGAGGCCTTGCAACATGATGCCAAGGTGCTGCTGCTGTTGGAAGTGAGAGTTTTAATCTACTGTAACACTTCTTAAAACCCTTTGTGCAAACCTAATGAAAAAATCTGTATCATTTTTTTTTCAGCCATCATATTCTGAGTTTGATATAAGTGGAAATGTGCTGGGACTGATCTTTAACCAAGGCATGATCTGGTAGGTGTGGCAAAGCGTGTTGTATCTGCAGGATGGCAGCATTTATCTGTGTCTGTGCAGGGCTTTTCTGAAATCCTGACTATGTCCCATTTCTTTAATTTGATGGAAGTGTAATGCAACAAACACATACCAAACTCTGGTACACTGCAGTCAGTGGGAACACTTCAAAACTAGTTCTGGGCTAAGATTATTGGACCACATACATCATGATTTTGCACTGAGCTGGCAAGAACAACCAGTAAAAAGCTGCATAGGTTAATCTTACGCTTTTGTTGACTGACTGCTTGCTTGCAGTGTTTTGCTTTGAAATTTAGCCTTTCAACATACCTTACCACTCTTTTCCCATGTTCCTGTGCAAAAGGCCTTAAGGCAAATATATTTATACTGTATATATCTGTGCAGTCATATGAACATGTTAAAAATATTACTGCTGCATCATTAGTCCTTAGATGTAAAGGTCTAGGTTTTCATTCCATTTTTGGACTTTACATGACTGGTAAAGAACAACAGCGTCCTGTGCAAGATGCTAAGTCTTCCCCAGGAACTGTTCTCTGCAAGCACTCTTGATTTCTCAATTCTTGCTAAGGCCTAATTTTTTACACTTGATATGATTTTGGTGATCAGGCTTTTCGTGTGGTCAAAGCTCTCACTTCTGTAAAGCCCTTTTATCTTTTCATTTAAGATACGTGAAAAGAGGAAGGTGATATATAATACAATAAAGCCTGTATTTTTCTCTACTCAGAAGGTCTTTCCAACCCTAATGTAAATATATTTCCTGTTTTTAAATAGACTGTCTGAGGCACTCAGGGGCAAAGCAGCTTAGCTTGATCACCTTATCACCTGATCACATGGGCAAGAATTAAGGAAGAAGCAGATTCCTGATCGCTTATATTTTGTATCATTTGGCCAGGAAAATGAATTTCGCTGCTCTTCAGTCAGCATGATGCAAGAAGCAAGGTGTGATAAAAATAAAAATGTGCCAACTATTTCAGTGTCATAACTGTGCAATCAAATATAGTAAGGAAAAAACCATATTCAACAGAATCAAGAAACAGATTGTTGGCATGAAGCACTAAATGATCCTGGCAACAGAAGATAAAATAAATGTCAATTAAGCAAAAATATCCATCCCAAAAATGTGGTAGTATATTAATAAAAATAATAAATTATAAATAAAGTTGTTTTGTTTATACCTTGCTGTAGGAGTTCATAATACCTAGTTTTAAGTCTATCCTTTTTTACACAACACAAGCAAGATGCTACCCAGACAAATGAAGAGTGAATAACATTTCATCAAGTCATCACTTGATTTGCAGAGAAAAAGGACTTTGAAACAAAAAGTTCATACAGAAAATTCTCTTTATACACCATCGGCTTTTCTTAAAAAAGAGCAAAGTCTTTTTAAAAAAACCCATAAAGCCGGTTATTTGAATTTCTGAGTGCACTGTGTGCATGGTTGCAAAGCACATTGACAGAGGGAATGGGCAGCATACCTAGGAAGACACAAATCCAAAGTGGTTAACAATGAAACAAGCTAACAATAAAAAACAAAGTAGTTATTTTTTTCATTTGCATCTCTTTTAGGATGGGATCTTTTTATGCTCCATGTCTCCCAGCAATCAACGTGTTCCGCCTGCACACATCGATGTACCTGCAGTGCTGGGCAGTGATGTGCTGCAATGTCCCCCAAGAACGGGTCTTCAAGGCTTCCCGATCCAATAACTTCTACATGGCCATGCTGCTTTTCATCCTTTTCCTCTCCACACTGCCTGCTGTGTACACCATTGTCTCCATCCCACCATCTTTTGACTGTGGTCCTTTCAGGTTCTTTGTATTTTATCTCCCTCTTTTGCAATTGCTTTAATGAACTGCTTCAGCACATCAGGGTGAATGAGGCAGTAATGAAAAAGTGCCTCTACAATAAGCATTAGCACCTGATACGCTGAGTGTTTAATTGTGGTGTATTTCTCATTGTGGGGGTAATTCCTGAAGATGGAATCCTGGGAAACTGACTAATTCTTTGGAAAGTTTTATCTGAGGTGTAGAACAGGAAATCTTTTCTTTTTGTCAATTTTAATGTAAAAAGAATATCATTACTGCTGCACTGAAGAACTACTATTCCCAAGCAGGAGAGTAGTGACCTGCTGTGTTTGAAAGAGATGGCTTTCAGGAAATGTCTGTATGCCCTGTAGGAAGGGCAGATCATAATGTGTCAGGGTGTGCTGAATGTACTGTAGTGCAGTCTTTGAATGCTGTGACTCTTCAACTCACAGAATTTCATGCATCTGTGCTACCACTGTAAAACTGAATTTGTTTCTGTAGTCTTCAAGGCTTCCATGGTCCCTTCTAAACACTTAGGCCTGCCCTGCAAACACATGCCTTGCATTTAAGCTGGTTTAGACTTTGCCACATTTTCTCCTTCTGTACACAATACCTGGAAAGTCTAGGATCATTTTCATCATCTTTACCTTCAAGGTAACATGAGATACAATTACAATAAGTTGTATCACATGACAACAGACAAGAGAAGAAATTAAAAATTTAGAAGTTTTTACCCCTTTGCTTTTGAACAAAATATTAACAAAGCAAGAGTAGGAGAATAGCAAAAGAGATATTCTGGCTACTATGAAAGGTTTAAAAGAATACATTACTGTTGTGAGTAAAATGACATTTGTATGATCCCCAGTGCACTTCGCAAAGGAGCAGAAGTCTCACCACATTAAATTTGGCCAAAGGCAAAATGACAGAGATTGTCATTGCAATAATCACAGGTACCTAAAAGGGAGAATCGCATAACACGACAAAAATTCTGATGAGGCAGAAAATTGCTTGAATTTAGAGAAGAATTTATAACAAAACAAGCGATACAAATTTAGATTTTTTTTAAAAATATGTGTCCTAGAAAAAAATATTGAGGGAGATATTTGAGGTTCCATCTGAGTAGCAGCAGTTACTGAATTGGGTATTAACTACATGGCAAGACTACTCTTCAAAATGAGGACAGTGCTTGCCACTTTTTCTCTGTCATGTGTAGAAATATTTTGTTCTCCATCAAAAAAGTAAAACCTTCAATGTAACTTTTAATGGGGAGCACTCGAAATTGACGAAGGTTCATTCGGTCTCAGTATAGGTAATGCTAAAGTTGAACAGCTAGTGAATAAATACTGGTAGAGCATGCCTCTACATTTAAAAAACAAAATATTTTCCTATTGGTAACTGTTGTGTTACCTGTTGTGTCCCATCCTCTTTGAAATTTGTGAATCATTTGGGGTTTAGTTTTGATTTGTTTGGTTTTTTTATTCAATCCATTAATTAAAGCAACATATACAACTCAACAGAGACCTGCCAGGAGTAGGGAAGACAGGACAGAATTAGCAATACTGCAGTAGAAAAAGTTTTGTGCATGCTGGAGAACATGAGGAGAGCAGAGAATGGAATTTCTCATCTACTGTGAGTGGGTAAGGTGAGTGGAGAGAAAGAAGAAGTCTGAAGAATTCTACCTGCAATATGTTTATATTACATGAAAGGGTGTAGACATTGAGAATAAGTTAAGAAAAAGAGCAATTTGTCAGAAATTCTTTACGCAAACAGAAAAGCAGTGACAGGAAACTGCAGTGATTGGACAATCAGGCGGCAATTTGGTGACAATTCCTACAACTAAGTAAAACTACCACTTAGAATTGATACACAAGGGACCCATTTTGAAAGTCTTGTCCAGGCTGAAAATGTCAAACTTCTGCTCCCTGAGGCACAGAAAAAGGCAAAATAAACAGAAAGGGGCTTTTGGAACACCTGTTGGTACACTTCTGAAGGAAAACAGCCTAGGAAGAAAACACTTTCTAATAAGCCAGAACAATTACAAATTAAAGTAACTAGATTTGTAACAATAACAAAAATATCCTGAAACACAGCCACTGACTTATGTAGCATTGGTACACACCAAAGAGAGAGGAGAGTCGGGCTGAACAACTAACAGTCGCAAACAGATCACTTTTTCCTTATCAACCATAAAAACCAGGACTTTAATTTTTTCCCCATGTATTCATAGAGCACAAACAGCACTTCACTCATTGGTTAGTGGTATGGAGTTCATAACTCATACAGTGATTCACTGAGGAATAATCCAGGTGGTAAAGTAGCAAAATCTATTAGTGTACAATAAAAATTTTGTACAATAAGAATTCCCCCTTAGAATACATAAATACTACTTTAGACAACAAAAATATTTACTCTACTTCGGAGAGTAAAATTTTAAATAATGTTAACGTAACATTTATTGTCCTTTTTTCAGGTTTGATGTGATGTGATTAACTTATATATTCATAGTTGCTATAATATTAGTATGTGATAAATTGTCAACTTTTCTGTTTAATAGTGGGAAGACTAGAATGTATGAAGTCATATCAGAAACTCTGGAGCACGACTTCCCTTCCTGGTTTGGGAAGGTATTTGGTTATGCCTCTAACCCTGGAATTATCCTACCCTTTATATTGCTTATGGTGTACGTATAGAATATTACTTCAATGCTTGCTTTATCTAAGGTCTGCTAAATTTCTTCCACTCTGAATCATCACTGTCTGAATATCTGATATTTTCCAGTGACTTGAAAAATTCATTAGTCTTTTCATAATGTGCATTTGCAGAAAGGCTGATCTCTCTTTTTTGTTCAATGGCTTTGTTTTTGGTTTAGTTATACTTTTAAAAAATGCTGTTCCTACCACAAAACTTACAAAACTACTAAAATGCAAAAGGCCCATAAGGGAATCTGTAGTGCTGTGACACTGATCAGCTTGTCCAGTATTCAGAACAGCACATCATAAATCCTTAGCAAGTTCAACGTAAACATGAACATCATGGAGCAGAGTTATCCTCAGTAAGTTTCGATGAATCTGATCTTCAGTGCCTTTACAAATAAAAACTGTACTCTATTTTATTGGGACAGGGGTGTGGCACAGGGTTTTGAAGACTTTGTGAAATAAGGCTATTATAGATTTTTGTGAGTCAGTAACTGGTAAAGGAAAATGACCCCAGAATATTTGCTCTTAGAGATTGTATTGAGTCCTGTTTTATCAGGACATTTTATCCTGCTGGGTTGGGTTATTATATTGAACTAAAAGTTAATTCTATTTAGAGAAGATCTGGGATTTAACTTTGCATCGAAGAACTATAAGTAAATGTAGAGAAGATTACAGAACGCAACAGAAATTACAGCAGGATTTTATATGAGCAACATGAAATATTGAGATGAAATTTGGCCAAGGTTCACTTAACACCATATTCTATTTTAACCCTTAGCTATAAAGGGTAAGGACATTAAAAATAAATAGATAAGAAAAAAAACAGAATGAGGGAAATACAAGGCAAAATCAAGCAAAGCAGAGGAAACAGCATATGCTGATTAATTATTTACTCCTTATGTCAATTACAGACTTCATAGTAGATTTTTTCTTATTAAATCAGGATGGTGAAAACTACTTATTTTGTAGAGTTATCACAATGGTAATCCCATACACTAAAAAAGGAAAATGTTCTTACATTTTTGCTTAGTAGAAGAAGGAATATTATTTTGGTTGTTTTCTTGGCAGTATTTCAGATTGCTTACTATATTTGTTCAAAAGCTTTCATAAATATGATTTACTCATTTTTAAGGTATGTCATGTGACATATTCAACTTTTGTAAGTTGGTCTGTAGAAGTCACTTCACAGTTAAGTACTACTTAATGAAACATCTTTCTTAAATAGTGTAAGATTGAATGTAGAATATCAAAAGATAGAATAATTTCTTTTGGTTTTCCCCCCCTTGAAATAACAGTGCCTTCTTCATAATGCAAGGAAGCACATTGTTCATTGTCAAAATACTAGTACTGATTAAGCACAATAAATTAGGAAAAGATACAGACCTTATATTATCACAACTTTAATTGTTGCTATAGGAATGTTCTGAGTCTTTATATTTAAATCACTGTCTAATAAGAAACTATTATTCTTTAAATTTAGCCTGAGTCTTTATTATCTCAACGCGACATCCAAATCCTACAAGGAAGCTAACTTGGAACTTAAAAAGAAGTTACAAAGTGTAAGAATAGAGACTTACTGATTTTTTTGCATTTTACTAAATATTAGAGAAGCTGTTCAGGTCACTGAAAGATGCCTTCTTTCTCCCTATCATTAGCAAGCAGAAGAAAATAAAAGAAGAAATAAACAAAAGGCACAAAAATCAAACGAACAAGATGAAAATCCATTTGAGACAGAACCGCCACCAGCAAAGCCGAAAGGAGACAAGCAAGAGGAGTCCACGCCAAACAAAGGTTAGAACAGGTTTGAATGTCTCAGGATGAGGAATTCATGTATGTGTGATCCTAGTCTTACTCACTGACTTGACTGCTTCCTCTGCTATAATGTCCTGAAACACTTTCACAATACTGAATCACAAGCATTAGCCTAATCTCCAGTTCACATTGCTTTCTTTAGCTTGTTTAAGAAATACTGCAACATTATTCCACACCCAACAGCAGCAAAGCAAAAAGCTGAACTGTAATGAACTGAAAGTCCCAGTTCTGCTGAAAAGATAAAGCCTGGTCTAAGTGTTAGTGATCCTTCTTATCAATCACAAACCAATCAAAGCCTAAATCTTCTACCTTTCTGCTGTATTTTGTTGACCCAGAACTATGCAGGGAAGCATTTGTCACGTCTACCAGGTTTGCCTGGAGAAGGTGTAGTGAGAACACAGTAAGCAACCCTTATCAGAAAGCCTGGCTGGGGCAGGGAGGTGTCAGTCTGCCTGAAGGATTTTGCTGGCTGTTTCCTTTCCATCATCATGCATACATGTCCTGCAGCCATTAAACTGCCTCAAGCCTAGGAGGGAAGCCCAAGTTAGAGATGACTGTCTTTGCAAGAGCCATGTGTAGTTACTGCCTTCATCACCACTGGTAGATGATATCTAAGTGCATCTTGAGAAAAGTCCCCACCTGCCCCCATGGGAGCCTTGCAGAGAGAATTGGATGGAAAATACAGCACAAATGTCATGGAGGGGCACAGCCCCAGGTCTTGGCAGGGGAGGCCCAGACTTTGTACATCACTCTAGGGTAGTCAAGCTGGGTTTCTTTGTCAAGGAATTCCTTAATTGCATGCTCATTTGTTAATTCTGTCCTCTGAACACATTTCAGACAGCAAGAAAGGACAGGATGACAATGGATCAAAGAAGACAGCCCAGCCACAAGAAGCCAGCTCTCAGGCACCCCAGCATCCTGGCCCTGCTCTGAACGGCCACTATCCTCCACAGGGCCGAGGAGGAAACTTTCCTCCACCACGCATAGCTGTGACAAGGCCACCAGGGCCCTGGAGGCCCGGAATGCCAGGCTGTCCACCTGGAAATCCGTACTTCCCAGGGATGCAGCCGGGAATGCCCAGGGGCCCTCCCATGTACAGATAAGGAGCCTTAAGAATAGTGTAATATGATGAAGGACACTGAAGGACGAAGAGTGGTCCTAAACCCAAACACACTCCTGTAAGAGCAGAAGCTCACTGTGTTTAAATCTTTGTGTGCATGGAAGCAAGCCATGTGCTTCAGTTTTTTGCAGCATGGGAACTTCAGAAGAAAACATGGCATATGTCTTCTTGCATTTGGAGGCATTGTGAAAATGTGTTGCCTGTATCAGTAAATTGCTAAAATTACAGATTTTTATTGGGGATATGTACAAGAGTTAGAACAGTGGAAAACGATTTGTATTCAGTTGACATTTCTTAAAAGCTTGATTATTGTGTCCCTATTATATTTTCCTTTTCCTTAGAAGAACATTTCACTGAAAACACAGCTGTGTATAAAGTTTGTGAGAATCAGCTAAACCAGCATATATCTTGTCCTCTGCAGGTCAGATAGGCGTAGCCAAAGATTTCAGATTGTAGATGGGAAAACTAGTACCAAAACTGGGAAAACTGCATGATTCCATCTAAAGTCTCTGTAAAAGTATTCAAAAGGAAAAATAAAACCAATAATTTTCCTGTAACTATGAGGAAAATTCAACCCCTATTACACAACCACTTTTAGCTAGTAATAGCTTAGCACATTCTTAAAGACTAGAAATAAATTTAAAAAATTGAAGTGGTAAACGAATATCTTCTGTGCAGGAAGATAGGAATGGGGAGTAGAGGTAAGACAATTATTCATTAATTTCACCTAAGTGCTGTAGTGGCATAGAGCCACTTAACTTTGCATAAGAATATGTACACTATAATCTTCTCTGTGAATTTATGACTGGATACTTGTATTGGTCTCCACATAGTTCATGGTGGAACAGGTTATTTTTCTGTCAAGTGTTGTGGAAACACAGGATAGATGTAAACCCAGGGGCAAGTTGATGTTACTTATTCCAATGAGATAGGTTGATTTTTATGTTCTGATCTTATTTCCTTTTTCAGAGCATTGGTCTTAATAATTATTTTAAGGGTCACAAGCTTAATAACAACAAAATTAATCAACTCATGATATTCCAAAAAACAAATGCAATTCCATTGAGGGCCTTCTGTGTAATAGAGGTTCATTCTGAATAGCAGAAAAATCTTTACCATATCCTAGTACAAACCAATCTCTGACATCACAAAAAAGAATCTCCACATTAATTAAATTGTGGAACTTATTAAAAAAAAGCTACAATCCCCTCCAGCACAGTCTATATATCCCCATAAACCACAATGATCCAGATAAAACTTCCAGTTCAAGCAGTCTTTAAATCAATTGCTAGAGCCTGGAAGGATTAACCAAAGGAAAGACATATCTGTCACTGCGGTGCTCCGAGTCTTATACTTTAAACTAGAGAAAGTACAGATAAGTGCAGTGAAAGTTGTTTCACCTTTCTTCTCATCTATGAACTTCAGACTTATGGAAAAAGTACAATAATTCAAACTGTTTAATTATTTGAAATTTTCTAACAGGATTAACTTTTAAACTGCATATGTGCCTAGCTCAGAAATACAAGATTGTATTAGCAAAGCTAAGAGTGGTATTATTAGTATTCTAACGTTTTCATGCTTTTAACATAAACCTTTTCCTACATGCTGGGCTTGACCTATCCTAAAATATTGGTTTGCACAGAGATTTTTATCTCATTGTTTGTTAGCATTTTATCATAAGAAAACTCTTGAGTTTTCCTTAGAAAATAGATTATTTTTTGCAGAAAATGTGAAGAAACTGAGTTTAAAGGTATTTTATTGCTTGGTGATCCTGCTAAGTTTTTCAAGAGGGGTTGGAATATATTAGAATTTTAAAGTACTATTAATGGAGTCTGGTTCCCTGAAATGGAGACAGATATTTACATCACATACACAGACCTTAGTAAGGATTCCTTTTTCTGTCAGGAGCGAAAATTTTCTGTGGATGTTAAAGGCTTTCTCCTTGCTAATGGGTTTAATATTTCATTCTGTGGGATTGATTTACATCATGAATGAAGGAGAGACACAACAAGAATCTACCAGCTGAAATTATTCTGGGGAGTTTTCCGTTGGATCTGTATTTATTTATTTATCTGTATTTGCTTTCAACAATCAGTGTGTTCTCATAATATACATGTATATGCAGAGATGAGCATGTAATAGCCAATACGAATAACAATAGCAAAGCTAGATGTAGTTCGTCAGGCTGCTGTGACTGAAAATGAGGTATTTATTCTTGTTCTTTGGTACTTAAAAGTAAAGGTATTTCATCACTATATTTTGCAATGCTGTGATTTCAGTTCAACATAGAAATGTTGCTAATGTTGGGATGCAAAAGGACTACTAGTATCATATTCGGGTATAAACATTCTCTGTGAAGTATTTGCTTGTACTTGCAGTATTAGAAGGTTTTCGGTTAATGTAAAAAGCTAAAAGATATTTGGCATTAGTAAACTCAAGGTAGGAATAAATATAATCTCCCTGTGAATCTGGGGAACAACTGAGTTACTGATCTGCACTTCAAGGCCTTGATTATTTTATTCTGCTTAACAGGAAGATTTAAAGAAAAGAGCTAGTATATGACATCAGAACATTTTGCTTTCTTTGGAGATACAATATCTCAGTTGCAGTGCATAGTCATAGAAAGTTATGAATCACATCTGTTGGACTGTTAGTAAAATAATAATGAAAAATATTATTACACACTTTGTGGCTTGTTTGGGTCCTTGACTTTTTGTTGAAATGTTTTGTGCATTTTTACATAATAGTCTGTGCTCTTAATGTCGCAGGTACGTACATTTTCAAAAATATTGGTGATTTAGTTTTGAAATTGCCAGAGGGAAGAAAATTTCCAACACCCTTGGGTGATTTTCCCCTTAGATCCATTCTTATGTGTGTACATTGGTATCATACACAACTAAGGGTGTGTTCAGTAAATAATGTTTATCACTTCTCATTTGACTCCTTTGCCTGTATCCTTGCCAGCTCTCCACAGTTGAGGAGAGCTTTTAATATTTCACATTCTTAATCCATTGCAAAGAACTTAATAAATAAATAGAACCAGAAAATTTTTTCTTCTCTTTCTCAGAAATAGATAAGAAAAAAAATTTATTTTGTAACTTGCCGTCAATAATAGTTATAACCAACTGTCTCAAAATATTGCATCAGTTATATTATAACATTTATATTGGAAATATTTAAATTCCATAATTCTTAGAGCCAATAGCTTTCAATCAAAACTAATTTTACCCATCAAAACGATCAGTTTAAAATAATGAACTTCCCGACTACAAAATGGTACACGTAGTTATCTCAAGTGATTGATCCACAAGCTAAAAACTTTCCTGCGATGATCTATCCAAAAGAGAGAGAATTGGTTAACAAAAGATTAGGACAATTAGGTTACATCACTGATAGGGAATGTATCTTAGATTTTTAAACTAAATAAATAAAAATAAAAACTTTTTAAGACTTGGAAGTATTAGTAGAAGAAAGATAAAAAGTGATTCATAATAATGGCAGGAAAAAAAAATCTTCTAAAATAATTTCATAAGTTCTTAAAATATGAAGGCCAGATATTGAGCAAAACACCAACAACCTCTGGAAAGATGATATCAATCTAAACCATAACTTATAGAAAGTAAAAATCTGATCCTTATAGTGTGAAAATATGTAGAAAATTTTCATTGTAATTAACATGGGATTCATTTCTTGATAGCTGAAAGTAAATGTGATATTTCAACAATTTTTTTTATTTAATCACCTAAGAACTGCTCTGTAGATAGAGCCATGGGTCCAGATAATTTGGATAAAAGATAATTTAGAAAGTCTGCAAGTCACATTCACTTATTTAAAGGAAACATATTTAAAACACTGAGGACACTCTCAAAAGCTGGTAAGCCTGGTAGGCTTGTTGTTATGATCTGATTAGTTACAGATGCCTCTGCTTGAACTAAAGTGCAAACAAGAACACATGTTGAAGTAAATAATATCACAGGATCACAGAATCACAGAATAAGCTGAGTATATGGAGTTTATTTCACAGTAAATATGAGGTAGAGACATAAAAAGAAATAGAAGAGAGGTTGTGGGGATGAGGATGGGGAGAGAAAGACAGAGAGCTCCAGCTGGAGATAGTCACCATCCATGGATCCACTGGTTCTTCATCACCCTGGGCTTCTCCATGGTGAAGAACTGTTCTTCTTCAGAAGAAGAACCGATCTTCTGGATCCAAGAACTGTTCTTCTGGGGATACCTCCTTTATACATTCCAAGTTTCTGGTACCCATTGGGTGGTAGCAGATGCTGTTCTCCTAACTTGGTGTGGTATGTGTATGAACATTTCCTTCATTTCCCACAGAGTTTGCCACGGGGAATTTTTGTTAACCATGATGTGCTAACCAGATCTCAGCTCTCCGGGCCTGGAATTAGTGCCTTCCTATCACAATTCTTATCTCAAGTTCCTGCTGTGGTGGTCTATCTCATGGCACATTCCTTCTGCGGCCTTAGATAGTGTTTTGAGACATGCAACTGTGCTCTTCAAGTCCTTACACGTGTCAATAACTAAGACAGAATGACTCTAAAACCTCCTATATAAATTTAAAGGCATATTCTTGTTGCCAGTTTATTGCACCATTCTGGGACCTTCTGGTGTCTCTGATGATCAAACACAACAATGATGCTGAAGGACCATAAATCAGCCATGCTCCAGCTGCAACTACATTAAAAATAGAGAAGTGTTGCATTTTTTTAACAAGCAGTTTCTTACTTTTAAGATCAGCCTCAGTCCTACCATGTGAAAGCAGACTGACAGTTCTGTCTATGCCACTGCTGCTCTCGTGTGCTTCATGCAGATGAGTATGCTCAGTTTGTAAACTGTGCTCTCTAATACTATCTGCTGAAATGAGCTCCTTGGCACTTGGTGTTCCTATCCTCAAATGAACTCTGCTGCACTGTGGGAAGCAAATATTCTGTCGTTTCCAGAAACAGAGGGAAGTGGCATAACATGTATTGGAAGTGAGATACTCTGAGGCACGGTGACAATTTACTATAAATAACAGCTTTCAGAGAAACTTAGTGCCCACCATCTGCCTGTATACAATGCTACTTTCATCACCCGGCAAGACTAGGAGTAAATCTATCTGTCTACAGCTAATGTCCTAAGATCCAAAACAAATTATGTATTAATATCCAGTCTCACATCCTGCTTCAGAATTGCCTCCCAGGGGCAATAAAAAACCTGTGATTAAGGTGCATTGTCTAGGCAGCTCCCTGTTGCCTGGAATTGAAAAAAAAACTTTTCAAACAATATTAAGGCGGTAATACAAAGAGCAGATCTTCAATGAGAGCTTTCAGGTGCATAAAATACAGCTATATGTACACATGTGGTATCGGATTTGCACACTTTTAATGAGATTAATTATTTAGTATATCTAGCAGGTACATCCAATAAGACACTAGTTGTCCTGGTAATCCACCCTTGGACCTGCCCTATTGGAGAGACTCAAGGGGTTCCTTGTTGTTGTGTCTCCTAAATGCTGGTGCGAAACAAGGGCGTCCTTGTTAAAAATTTTTTTTCTTGAAAAAAAACCAGAATTTCAAGAAGGTGGCATAAATATGTGAGAAAGGGTAACCTACTATTTTAAAGTAAGAAGGTGTTAAAAACTATACAGCTATTTATAAAAAAATCTACAAAGATACAAATATATAAAAAGTATTAAAAAAGAAAAAAATATTTAGGCATCCTCCCCTCTACCCCAGCCATTCTCTCCACATCATGATGCTGAAGACACCAGGAATCCTGATCAACAACCTGCTAATATTGCTAAATATTAGGCTAAATATTGCCTAAAATCAAGGAGGACTTAAATCGGTGGGCTGTCTCCTGCAGATTAGTTCAGTGGCGATACAAACCTATCATTGTCAGCACAGAGCTTCCTCTAACCTTGGCTTGCTCTCTGGTTTGGTTTCCCTTTGCACCAGGCTTTTAGTAATACTTGCATGGAGTGTTGCAGCAGGATCAGTGAAGAGCAGACAGATACTGATGAGGGGAGGGAGGAGATTTTCTTTCCCTTGTCTGTGTAGCACTGTGGTGGTGGCTGTAGTTCCACCACCCTGGTGACAAACAGGTCTAGCCATGACCTAGCCATGCGCGGGACCAATCTGACATAGCAGAGGCAGGATCTGATTTTTCCTGAGCTGCCACCCTACCTTTTTGCTTGAGAGACTTCTCACCCTTTGCCAGACCTGCAGCTGCTGCTCCTTTGTGCCCCATACCTGGGACAGAAAAGGCACAGTGCACCTGCGTATCCCCTCTTCCTGAAACATATCCATGTGCTGTCTGTGAAACTGGCAATCCCTGTGTGTCAGACACCCCTACAACACTAGAGGTACTGTGCTGGGGTGGCCATGCCATGGCTGAGGCAGGAGGAGAGGTGCTCTGTGTTTAACCTGTGTTGTTGAAAGCACAGACCTGACAGGTAGTCCTTTTCTGACTGCAGGACTTCTTCTTTTACACATGGGATCCATCACTTCATTCCTGTTCTGGTGTTCAGATGAGAGAAGACCCAATACTCTTCTTCTTGCTCTTAATTGAGTCAGAGGCTAAAATGACATTTGCTTAGTTACTGCATGATTTTAGTTCACTGTCCTATATTCAGTTCCATATGCAGTTTCACTGAGTACCACTAGAATGCCACTGGCTATGTATGTATGGTTATTTAGGCCTTTACCTGAGTGAACCCAGGTTGGATATGTCTACTTTTAAAGATTATACGGTATCTCTGACATGACTTTAATGCTTTCTGAAAGGCAGTCATTAACTCTTTTAATCCACATTTAGCTTTATCTGAAGGTGCCTCTCACTGCAATTAAATTTGGTTGATAAAATATTTTCTGTATTTTTTTATTCCAGAGTATTTGAACAATGAAGTTTGTATCAGCACTCCACCAATTTTAACTGAAAGAGGACAAATATGCCACGTTTTTCTTGTCAGTATCTGAATTTAGTGTAATTGTCCCTTATTTCTTCCTTGTCTTTCTCTCTCTTTTGATATCTTGCTCTTTGCCTTTCTTCCTTGCTAACTGTGGACATCACTTTTAGTTTAGCTTCTACCCTATTTACTCTACCACTTCAAAATAAAGATAGGGAGATAATAATCCAGCATTTACATTCACTGACTGCAGAAGGACACCTGGCATCCTCACTTCATTAATTGCTGAATTTAAGTTGAATTTAACTTATTTAAAAAAAAATTGAATTATTACCTTCACCTTCCCAGCCACTTTTTTATTTCCAACTATTTTACATTGTGAAATTTACTGGCTACATCATGTCCTGAACTATATGGGAACTTTTTGAGGTAGCTTAGTCTTTTTATCTGTTTCTGAGGCTCCCACTGCTCCAAATCTAACCAGGATCTTTCAGAGCTACTAATAAGTGAGCATCTAGGGGTATGAGCACCTAACCATTAGTTTCACACTGATACTGGCCATCAGATATGTATTGGTATATTACCTGTACCTATAATAAGAAATGGTGGTAAAGCTTACTGTGAAGTAAAAAGTGCTTTCCCATCCACTTATCAAAAAAAAAAAAAAGAAGAAAGAAAGAATAAAAGAAAAATTACATGTGCCTTGGTCTTCTCTCCAGTAGAGGTCAGAACAACATAAGGTACTGCCCAGCATCTGTGTGAGTAACTGCCTTACAGTGGTACTAGTTTGCTGTTCTGTAGCTACCTAGCAGAAACAATTTAATAGGCCATCTGAAATAGTGCATGGGATATTTTGGGGAAAAAAATCCCTTTCCAACATTAACGTGTTTTTTAGAAATAATGATTAGTAGTGTAACTGCTTGGGGATCAGTCTTTTGGTTTCTGCTTTTAAAGCAACATTGCTGAATCATATAATCTGACCTATAGGCACTTTGCAGACCAAAAGAGTCCATCCATTCTCTCACTTCAAATATGAGAAAAGGTAATGCTCATTCAAAAAGCCAGTTTTAAGCATTATTTTTAAGTATACAGAAAAGGCAAACTGCAAACTCATCAAAGGAAGTTTTCATTTCAGAAGCTTCTATTTGGTCAGAGAAACAATGCCCTTTGTCTTAAATGTCTTGTTTAAAATAACTAAGTGTTGATTAAATATTGATTTTCATTTTCCCGGATAAATGAAAATAGATGTGTAGTAATATTCAGATAGATAAGTCTTATGGAGAATAATTTGGGAAACGTTTTTGCACAGCAAATGTGTCCAGATAAATGGTAAACTGTAGCTGCTTCAAGAGAGGTAGCAAACAGCTCTGTAACGAATTCATATTATGGTGAATCTGTAATGGTCCAAACACCACAATAATAAGAGGTTACATGCAAAGATACGATTAAAGAAAAATCCAGAGCCTTTATAAGCTGTGACATATAGGATAGAATAGGGCAGAGGGATTGTTCTGCCTCCCACAACCTGCCTAGTAGGCAAATACAAAACTGTTTTAAAAAGCTGACACATCTCTTTCAGAAGGTAAAGGCATGCATTCCTTCATTTTCCATATCAGGACTGAACAAGTTCAAGAATACTCCAGACTTCACATTTCCATTCCCTAACACCACGCAAGTACGAAAATGCAGAAAAAATTCTGTTCTCAACTCAGTCTGAGGTGGAACAGCCACATTCCATGCACAACAATAACATATACAATTCCCACTTTGTATTTCAGTTGACTACAACAAATAAATGTACATCAGGGAACAATATTCCCTCCAGGCAATTTCTGCACCTGAAAAAACCCAAGTCACCTAGAGTCTAGCTATCACTATACAGAATAAGTTTGTTTTGTCTCTTTTAAGTCACGAGAAAATTAAAATAGTATGGGAATCTTGCAGCAAGAAATGAGGAAAAAAAATTCCAGGAGAGTGTGAATATAAAACCCACATCATCATAGGATCACAGGATCATAGAATCACAGAACAGGTACAGCTGGAGGGTCCACTGTGGGTCATCTGGTCCAACCTCCATGCTCAAGCAGGGTCATCCCAGAGCACATGGCACAGAATTGTGTCCAGATGGTTCCTGAATATCTCCCGTGAGGGAGACTCCACAGCCTCTCTAGGCAATCTGTTCCTGTGCATGGTCATCCATGCAGTAAAGAAGTTCTTCCTCATGTTCAGGTGGAACTTCCCATGCATCAGGTTCTGCCATTGTCCCTTATCCTATTGCTTGGCACCACCAAGAAGAGCCTGGTCCATCCTCTGGGCACCCTCTCTGTAGATACTTACATTGATGAAATCCCCTCTCAGTTGTCTTTTTTTGAGGCTGAACAAGCCCAGCTCCCTCAGCCCTTCCTCATAACAGAGATGCTCCACTGCCTAAATCACCTTTCTCCAGGAGCTCCATGTCCCACTTGTGCTGAGGAGCCCAGAACTGGACACAGCACTCCAGATGTGCCTCACCAGGGCTGAGTAGAGGGGCAGGATCACCTCCTTCAGCTGGCAATGTTCTTCCTGATGGACCCCAGAATATCATCGGCCTTCTTGCCTTCACAAGGACACACTACTGGCTCATGGATAGGTTGCTGTCCACCAGAACCCCAAGGTCCTTCTCCACAGAGCTGCTTCCCAATAGCTCACCCAGCCTGTGCCGGTGCATGGAGTTGGTCCTCCCCAGGTGCAGGATCCTGCATTTGCCTCATTGGATTTCAGAAGATTCCTCTCTGCCCACCTCTCCAGCCTCTTGAGGTCCCTCTGAAGGGCTGCACAGTACGTGGGTATTGGCCACTGCTCCCAGCTCGGAGTCACCAGTAAAGCTGCTGAGGAGGTATCTGCCCTTTTATCAAAGACATTGTTACTGTACCCAGTATTGAACTTTGGTACCTATAATAACAGGTCTCCAACTAACCCTTATGCCACTGATTACCAGCCTTTGATATCTGCCATTCAGTCAGTTCTCCATCCACCCCACTGTCATCAGCAGGATAATTTTTTTTCACACCATCTTTGCTAACAATATTTACTCTTTATGTAGAAGTATTGGTCTGCACTCTTTTATGGCATGCCAAAGATACATAGCAGAATCAGACATTTTACATTTCATGATGGTATAATCTCTTCACCTGCGATGAACTTTGGTTACATTCCATCAGGGCTGCTCAAATCTGCTCTTTTAGTTTGGCTTCTCTTGCCAGTGTTGATCTACAAACAAATACATGGCCATCCAAAGTGACTCAGTTGAGACCTCTCTTAGATGGTCAAGGAATTGGCGGATACTTTTCCTGTGTCATCTCCACCGAGTTGAGAGATACAACTGAGGGGCAGTACCCAAATCCACAAAACAAAGGTGTTTAACTCTCACTTCCAAGGCTTGCATTCGCAATAACAGAGTAGAATATTTCCTCTTCTGGTTACCTTGGCTGAAATTAACTGATATCTCTGTGAACACATCTTTCCACTAGCAAAGTTACTCTGGTACCCACATGTCTCATAGAGTATTCCTAGATGTGCTTGAAACTTGATTGTTTCAAGCGCCAAAAGCCAGGCTACCCAATATATGCCTAAATTGTACAAGGAGTAACAAACTCAAGTTTCAGGATGAAATCCAGTCAGCTGCAAGCTTTGCAGACCACAGTGTCAACAGTCAGGCTGGTGCTCCCATTTTTCTGTCCTAGGGTCCAAGTGGCAAATGGATTTTGATGTGCAGGACCCGAGTGTCCAATCTCTGACAGCAGATTTTTCCCAGGATCTTTTGCTTCTCCAGAAAATGTCACTACAGCAACTTGCTCTGTAAGTGGTACTGTCTCCTTTTCTCCTTTTCTGTTTCACTTGCAGCAAAGCATTCCTGTGCCACAGACAGACTCCAGAGCTCAGTGATTGTAGGGGCTCTTCCCTGAAAATCCGGGAAACTTGCTGCTAACCTGTGTGCTATGTTTAGTTGCCTATTACTCATCAATTTTGCAATTGTTAGCTTGGTGCTTGACATGCAAGATTTTTCAGATTTCTTTTCAATGTTCTTAAAATGCTTGCTTGGATATTGAGATTTCAGGGTGCCTCCTGGAAATGTTCACAGACAGCAAGGATGTGTTACAGGTAACATTTTTGTTATTTTGTCGGTGTCCTAGGAAATCACAGGTGTGTTCTAGGAGAGATTCCATTTTACTGTATCTCTGCACATAATTTCTATGTGATTGTGGCATAAAATATATTATTTTCTCCTAGGCAGATAAAGAAATAAAGAGTATTTCAAAAAATGGGATAATTTCTTACTCTGCAGTAATTATGTAATTTTCATTCATGTGTTTCTTATTGCACTGACAGACAAGGCAAGTTGAAGTCCTGTTGTGCCATTACATCCTTGAGCTTAGGAGTATTTCCTTCATATGAATCCTTCTGCAAGTACTCTTTTGACAGGTTATTTGTCTTCATCTATAGATATTTTGTTGCTGTTGTTGTTGAGGAAGTGTTTGTATTGTATTGTGGCAAAGGAAAAATGTATTATTTACCATTATAAGAAAAGAAGATCCATCTGTCAAAAATACTGTAGCAGGAGGAAGAGATTTCACAAATGTTCAAAACATTCTTGAAATCCACATTAATAATTGCATCAAAGATTGAGCTGATTGAGTTGATCAACATCCTACCAAATAGTATGTTATTTGTGGATGATTCTGCTCATTTAGGCATCTATTTTATAAGTATTTGACAAAAAAAGGGAATGTATAATAAAATAACACATCGAATAATAATAAAGTTGAATAAAGTATTTGCTCTCCCTTGCTGCACAGGTTCACAAATGGCTTTTTCTCCTTTGCTAGACATTGAGTATCACTGCCAATATTACTGATGTCTGCAGTCATTTCGGCCTCATGGATTTGCCTTTCTTTTAAGTCTAATATTAACTATGAATTCTCTGAATCTGTTCACTATGCCAAGTGCGTTCTATGTAAATTTTTTTCTCAAATCTGAATTCTTCATATGTATATGCTGACCTCTACTCTTACTAGAAATGTACTCCTTAAGAAAATATATAAGGAAAACCCGTAAAGCTTAGGAACTTTTTTTAGGTGATGGTTTAAAAATATCATGGGGATGGAATGCAAAATTTACTTTTGCTTCCGAACATTGTAACCAAAAATGCATTCTTACAAATGCTACAACTTTGTAAGTGACCAAATTTTTCTGCCTGTTAAATAAGATGTGACATTTCATTTCTACCTCTGCAAAAGTTTTATTGTGGTTTTCTGCATCAAACCCATATTGACAACATAACTTTTCTCTTGATGTAAAAATATATTCTCCCATTTCAGTACGGATTCTTGATTTATTTTGTGTCTTTTCTCCTGATTTCTTTTTCAAGCTTTGTTTCTTTAAGTCTGTAATGTTTTCAGGAGGCAAAATCTTGTCCACCTTCTTCTCTGGATTACCTCTGCCTTCACCTGATTATTAAGAATGAGATTCGACCTTGCAGTTGTGGATTTTACCAAGTGGTTGTAGTTCATTGTCACACACATTCACAAGTTTGTGCATCAGTACTTTAAAGAAGTAAGATTTCTCACAGAGAGCACAATGACAAAAAAGTAAACAGATTTTTTTGTTTAATTATGTAATTATGTCTTATTTATACAGTAAGAATTTTAGTTTTAAATATTTAACTTATTTCTGGATTCTCTAAACTGGTGTGCTCTTTTTTCTGTCCCCACGTTTCTTTTACATTTTCTTGGCTGAATACCATTGTTATTAGAGTCACCTTCAAAATAATTTATTCCATGAATCATTCAACACAACAGTTAGTTTTAAAAATGTGAATTTTCTTTCAGTATAAAAGAGTTAAAGTGCACCTTTCAGACAAAACCATTTGTTGTGTGCTAGGGAAGTAGGCACAGAAAGAGTCAATGAAACCACCTTCAAAGTGACCTTGACCTGGACAGGTAAGTTCGGTGAGACAGAGAAGGCACATGTCTCTTTCTTCCTATATGTCTAGTCTGTCAAAGTTTTTAATTTTTATAATCTCCTTTTCTGAAATAAAATTTTGACATGTTCTATTCTTGTAAAAATACTCCATAATAAAATGACTTACAAAGGACCTCATATTTGCATATCTGTTGCACAGGATTAGTACTTAAATATAAGTTTTTCTGTCAGTAAAGTAAAAACACAAAAAAAGACAAATAATCAGCATATGCAACAAATACACCTCTTAAAAATTTATTTATTTGGAAAAATAAAATTTAAAAAGTGCCTTCCTGTGTCCATAAAGCCATATACTTATTCAGCCCAATTTCTAGCAGTAAAAAACCCAGGAGAGGTTAGCCATAAAGCCTGTATGGCTTTTCAGAGGCAGAGAAAAGTGAAAGATAAAATGTTGAAGATTTTACAAGCGCCATCTTAATTAGTGGTGGCTTGTACATCACATAGAGGAAAGGACACAGTCTAGGTGGTTCCTGAGATAATGACCTATCGTGAGACATAATCCATTTACCAGTTTCAGTGAATGCATGGACATTTCTCCTTTAGATATAATTTTGCTAAGATAATGTAAACATCTCTGAAGAGTAGTGCAGTGACACAGTGCAGACTGAGGAAACCTTTTGTGAGGCAATCACACATCCTGGTTTCCTGAGTGCAAGGTTTAAGCTCCTAGGATATTTTCTCATAGAAAACAGCGGGACCTCTCTCTAGACTTAATGACATGCATTTTTTAAAAAATAGAATGAAACCATTAATGTGAGAAAAGACCTTTAAGATCATCAAGTTCAATTGTCTGCTTCTGTTTATTTGCTGAGGTCTAGTGAGAAACACAAGGAAACCTAACCTTTCCATTAGAAAATCAGCAAAATATGAGACATGAAACAAGCTGTTTATCAAAGTATCTTAAGCTTTACAGGGAACACTCTTTCCATAATGGCTAATTTGCATGTAAGTAACTCCAAAATTTGATTTCTCAATCCTATTTAGGGGAAACTAACAAAAAAGCTACATGTTTGGGGGTTTTTTCTTACATGGAATTCGTTTTTGTAAGCTGGGAGTGCTTCTCTCTCCCCTACCTCCTTACTGTTACTTTGACCATGATTGCTTGTTTGCAGGAACAAATGCTTTTTAAAGATTGCCACCAACACAGCGGATAGTAAGGGCCAAACATTCATTGTGTAAGAGCCAGCTCTCTGACATGCATAGTGCTTAGCAATACAGCATACAGAACGAGTTCTAAAATAGATGCCAATACGTCGATGCATGAGACATATTGGTGCTCCAGTTCACAAGGCACTTTTGTTTTATCACACTCCTACAATGTCTTCCTTGCTCTTGAATATAGACAATTGTGGACAGTGTTGCTTGCTCTCACTTGGTTTATTTATTTCCTGCCTGACATTTTTCTCTTCTAAGAGCAATGCACCTCTAATATTGCTCAGATTTTGCCAGTCTCATTCTTGCTGACACAACGTATTCCTTAGTTATTAGCACAGACACTACATACTCTAAGGAGCTATATTCAGAAGGAATGCAGAATTCATGTTACTGGAGTCACAAAATTGCAGGAAGGCCATAGATAAGGCCTCGATAGTTGGTACCATTTGGCAAGGTTTGATATCAAAGGCACTGTTTTGTTTGCTGCAGCAGGATTTGTGCTGTACTGTATGATCAAAGTTTTTTAGCAGTATAATAAATTGTGTTACAAAGAAAATTGATATAAACGGGCTAGTCACCTTTTTGGAAGTTTAACTAGTCTATTGATGTGAAACAAGAGCTGAGAACTGGGGCCCGAGATGGGCCCGAGACCCCAAGCGACAAAGCAGACAGTGTAACAGCGCGCGCCATGCTGGGCGCTCCATGGCTTCAGGAAGTGCCTCAGGCAGACCCCGCCCCTCCCCCGGAGTGTCCTGTTATAGCCCTAGAGGGGATCAGAAATGCACCAATCAGGAGGGCTCGTTCGTAGGGGTTTGATTGGTCCGTTTCTACGGCGCATTCCCGACCAATCATTTGGCCAACCCGCGGTGTGATTGGTCGTTGTTGTTGCCCAATCCTGTTTGCTTTACTTGAGGTGATGTAATCTGTGCTGTAATCCTTCCTCCTCTCTGTCTTTCCAGATGTTTCCGCTCAGTGCCTTTCCTCAGCACAGCCCATCCAGTGTCCACACCGAAACACTACACTTGTACGATGGTGCAGCTTAACTTAGTTAACGTTAGTGAACAATTTAACAAGCCGTATTAGACTCAGCCCCAATACAACTCAAGTAACATCTTAAACACTTATATCAGTTGTACCCATAAGGTATATGAAAAATTAAGGGATTTTTCTGCACTGATAGTGAGAAGAAGGTGGCCAAGTGCAGTGCTTAGTTTAATAACTTGAATGCTTGCCAGAGTGTATCAAATTGCTCTTTATGTCCAGAGCCATCTAGACATAAAGGCTGAGGTGTATTGACCATTTGTAATTGTTAAACTAATATGTAGTCATAGTTTTATACTCCACATAGAACTATAAGCGACATAAAAATATAAAATAAAATACTAAAACCCTCCCATTGCTGCTATCTGTTCTAGCTTTCTTCCTTCTAAAAAATCCTCAGTAATAATAATTTTTCTTGGGAGAGCTGGCTACTTCTATTCTGCTTCTGTCAAGGACAACCTTATGGTATTTTGGTTAATGCTTCTGCCAAATCTCTCTGCTTTGCCTGCTAGTAATGTGTAAAAGCAGCTGTGGTCTCTTCCTTTTGCGTAGCCAGTTTATTATACTGTATATGTATAATCTTTTTTGCTGCTCTTTGAGGGCTATTTCACAAGCTGGATTTTCAACAGTCAAATCACACAATACTCTTTTCTGTTTATTGGATTATTATGTCAGCCCGATTTTTCATGCAACATTAAACTGACTGACTCAGTTTATGTTGTGCTTCCAGACTTTTTACTTTTGTTTCCAGAGCACTATATTTATCAAGTCACTGTTTTTGTCTCAGCATAACAAAGGTTATAATTCAGTCCTTTGGACCTCCTACTAAGTTCACTGTGAACTACTTTTTCCCAAATTTTCAGAGATCTCTTTTTACAACTTTATTTTACAATGGACTTTTCATAAGGAATTATCCAAATCTCACTTTTCAGTATGGGAATATGTGGAAGACAACATTAAGAGCAAGAGAACTGCACCATGACTTGAATGGAAAGAGGAAGAGCAGAAGGATCAGGAAGTTAAAAAACAATCTGACAGCAAATATAGTGATGGAGGGGCTGGGGAAGAACACTTCATCTATTAAAGTTCTTGCTAAGTCTTTCAAAATTATAATGATATCTTACAGTGAGATCTTTCAGAATCTCAGGGTGATCCTCTGATCAGACTCCTTATTCTTCTCTTACTGCTTCTTTCTTTTCCTCCTCTTTTTTTTGCAATTGTCTTTTCGGCACTTATCTTTTGTGTCTCAGATGTAATAACCTACTCTTCTCCGCAAAAAACCTTTCAGCTGCCAAGTTCACATCTTTTGAATTCCTCCCTAAAACCTACTTCATCAGGGAATTTTCACTTTTTATCCAAGACAGATGCCTTCCTTGCTCTGAATACTTTTTCCATATCTTTTCTTGTTTGTCTTAAGACCTGCATACCTGGTAGTCAAGGATTACCACTAATTTTCTTTCTTGAAACAGAATGAGAATTCCTTACAAATTCTCTATTTTGACTGAAATAGCCTGAGGGTCCCTCTAACCTTCTGTTGCCATTCAAAAGTTTCCTCTCTATTAAAAAAAAATAGTGTGGCAGAGGGAAGGAAGGGAGGACCTCACTAATGGCAAGACAATGGCCCTAAGGACTCCAAGTTTCTTGAGCTTGCTTTTCTGTGTGGTATAAAATTGCTTGAAACAGATAATTTTCCAATAAGTCTGCAAAATCATAGCCTTGGTCATACTTTCATGAATATTAAAGATAAGCCTTTAATAGTGTTATGGGGATAGAAACAGAGTTTACTAGAAAAAGAAATAGTTCCAGTTAAATCTGCTGGAATGTTGCTCTACAGTATTTACCTAGACAGCCATAGCCTTCAATGACTATATGAAAAATATTATAATTTAAAAAAGAAAATAAAAATGTAATAACTGCTTCTGACACTAGTGGTCAGTTTTCAGGGGCCTTGAAAGGACAGGCAACAAGCTCACTTCTCTCATTCAATTTCAGCCTCTATGAAATACTGACTACAACTTCACTAACATTATAAGCAGTATTTACATAAAGGTCAACTAGTGCTCTTCATGTATTTCATTCCAGTAAATTTCAATGGTGCTGTTTTGGCATGTAATGGGAGTAACAGGATAATGATTTAATCCCAGAAAGAAAGGGCCTCCTTAATCACCTGTGTAATATTTACAGAGTTTAAGTCCTCATTTCAGATCACAAGTCACCATACCTGTGTAATTCAAAGACACAGCAGAGACCTTTCACTATCAGATGGAGACTTTAATGCTATGAACATAGTTAAAAATATATCTGAATTTGAAAGAACATTTCTTTTATTCACAGAGTCATTATTACTAATGGTGTGTGCCTTTCTGAGAGAAATCCACTCCCAACCTTTGAGTCAGTAAACCGGCAGCTGAGGAACAAATGGGACCATATTCTTTTTTTCTGGCTTGGACATCTTCATGCACTGTGAACTAACATGCTCATATAAGTCAAACTGGACTAGGAAATTTATTGAGCCCTTGTTTGCCTCCTTCAAACATATCTCAAATGTTCAAGGGAAACACACATATTGAATTCCTTAAACTTAATAGATGCCAAAGGGTGTGTCTCTTTACACTGGCATCTCATGGGAACAACTTCTGTGTGTCATCCGATCGATCCAAACCTGTTCTTGGCTCTGATGAAAACTTTGGGTGTCTAATGCCTCGGCCGACTGACTGACTTTGCCTCTCTCCCTTTCTCTTTCTCCTCCCTTGCCACCCCCAGCCAAATAATATACAGATGAAAACTCTTCTCTGACTCAAGGCATTTGAAATATGGGAACTTTGTCCTACTAGATTTTACATTTTGATCACATTGAAAAATTAAAATTGACAGAACAAGACCATTGCCAGCTTTATTTTACACACCAAGACTGTCAAACAGGAACTAGAATATATATTTACAATATTGTTGAGAACAGTATTAAAATATTTTAGACATTCTAAGGAGAAAATATGGACCTGCTTACAAGGGTCGAGTCAGTCCTTCTCCTGTACCCCGAATTACGCTGTGTTTTCCCTTTCCTTGTGCTGTATTTCAAAGTCATTCTTTGCTTGGGATTACAGTTGCAGGTACCATGGCTAGGACTGGATTTGCAGTCCTGTACTGCCAAAGAAGGGAGAAGGGAAGGAGAAGGGAATTGCTTCAGACAAGCCCTAGTCTGCTTCTAAGACCGGAATGGTTGCTGTGGTTGGACCACACCAGAAACAGGCTATGTGTGAACCTTCTGGCTTAATGTCACCAAAAAGGAACTTCATTTTGCTCCCTTGTATCCTTCTTCCAGGTAAAGAAGGTAAGTGGGGGAGATCAGGAATATAATATCAGAATTTCCCTCCCGATATGCAAATACAAAAGCGAAATGTAGGCTTAGTGTAATTTGTCTTATTTATCCTTCTTTGAGACTTCTACTCTTGAATGCTTAAGTGGAATTTGGATGGTAGACATTTTTGAAGACCCTGACTAAATCTACAAATGGATTTTCATTTCTTTTGAAGTATAAAATTCTTCATTGTATCTATATTTTCACTGATACTATGTCCATTACCACTTTTAAAGACTTTCAGATAGTTTTGCCATACTTTTCATATCTGCAGATTATTTTTTAAGAATTTTTTTCTTTTGCCATTATTTGGAATTAATTCTTATTTCTCTGCTTTCTTCTGTCCACTTTCCTCTGCAGAAAAATCTCTGGTAATTATTTCAAAATACACTATTACTTTTGATTCAGTCTTCCTTTTCCTTCTTCTATTATTCTTTTACCTGTTTCTTATATGGGACCAGAATTAAATTTGTTTGAAAACTATGTCTAATGAAGATATTTTAGAGGCATAAACATGGGATTGGGAATGTATACCTTTCAAGAATAAGTGATGTAGGGGTTGTGGAGAAAAATACCTGTCCCTTCCCTTCCCTTCCCTTCCCTTCCCTTCCCTTCCC
>VZRF01003737.1:0-86506 GCA_013396875.1 Vireo altiloquus | reverse complement strand
CTGTTAAGATTTGTTATACACTCACCACTGTAAAGCCAACTGCTGCCTATTTGCAAATTGTCTACTGTTCTGTGTGTTCACATTTTTCCAGTTAAAAATACTGGCAAAATATTGGGGGCTTCAGCCTCCATATAGCAGATGTAGTTTACTTCTGAGGACCTGAACCAACTGGTGGTGCTCCTGAGCTATATATTGCCCAGCGGTAAACCAGTGTGATAGAAAAGACTAATCAAGGGAGAAGTCCTCAGTTTTGTAGGTGAATTTTAATTTTTTTTAACTTTGTACAGATTACATTCATGTAACATGATGAACCGCTTTAATTGTCTAGGATATATATCTAGAGAAACATAGAGAAGAGTATCTGCTAAATACTCATAAGTGCTTTTGTTAAGGCCACAGAGAAAATGCAAGGAGAACTTGCCATCTAACACTTCCAAGAGCCCATAAATTCAGACTGTACTTGTAGAATATACTGCAAAAGGAAAACTTTCATAGCATTACAGAGAACTACAACTGCAAAAGAAAGTAGATATTTTTGAACATGAATTTTAAAATGAGCTAGCTGTCAACCAGACATTAAAGATTTCTTTTCATAATTAATCACATTAACTTTTTCTACACTATTTCTTATATTGTTAATGTAGGAAGGTACCTCTTATACAGTCGGAAAGCAGGTTAATGAATCACTTGGACAACAAAACACTTAAGAATTCAGATTGCCTTTTCAGATTCATTTGAAGATATTAAATTCTGCACCTCAAGCAGCATTACGAGTTCTTTTGAGGGATTTTGATTGTGACAGTCTTTACTTCTGTGTATTCATGAATTCCATATTCTCCCCTAGATAAAAGAGAACCAAGAGCAATATTTATGCTAATGCTTTTTATATGAGTTTTGTTCTAGACGGGATTTTCAATGGTACTGTGCAATTGGCCAGATATATAACAAGTACAGTGGACATATTTGGAAGATAGCTGTGCTACTAGACTGCTGCTGGAAACCTTTTGAAAAGCTACAGCAACATTCTCCTGAGAAAAATGGCAGAGAGAGTAATATTATTTCTGTGCAAAAAGTGGTGTTTAATTCAGAATATTTCTAAACTGGATTTCTGTACAGCAGATCAAGAGCATATTAGATCTTCATAAGCATGTTCAGCAAGTTATTTGTAAAGGTTTTCTTCTGACGTCTAGAGTTTTCTCCAGAGCTGAAGAAGATTTCATCTCAAGTAAATGGGGGACAAAATTATTCCATGATGAAAACTCCCAGACAGTGAAAAAGAGTTAAAATCTTTGATATGTTATGAGTATATTTCACCTTTAAATTTTCAGGGATGAGATGAAGCTTTTTTGTGTCCCTAAATTTTTGATATCTGACGCAGTCAAACTACTTAAGATGTAACTGATCTCTCTATGGAAAAGGGTTTGCTGCAGTATAATGTTATGTAGTTCTCACTGCTGTCTCGTTAGATTGATAGATAAGCAAAAGAGAAATCTGTTCTCAGGACACTTGTGCTGGGTGAGAATGTTTACTGATTCCCTTCAATTTTGGAGAGGCATTTTGTTGGTATATGATATTCAATAGTTTAATTCATAATGGTATTATCACTCCAAGAATTATACAGAGAATTTTATTCTGGGGTTCAAAGAAGTCAGTGGCTTAACACAACCACATTCTAATTTTTTCAGTGCAGGTTTTACATGCGTATTTCCACTTCTCCTAAATGTGATTGTAATATATTTGCAAATTTTCTCATGACAGACGTCTATCTGGTGATGATTCTTTCCTTGTCCATTAGTGGGAGTGTTTTTATTGGTCTGATAATTGTGACTTTGAACCAGAAAACTTCCTTATCACAAAAGCTTATAACATTTCAAAATGTTGTAGAGAACATTTTTAATAGTCTATTAGTCTATTATTTAATAGTCTCCAGCAAATAAATAAAAAAAATTCCTTTCTGGAAAAGGATGATATTCAGAATTGATTATCTCCCAATTTTTTGGCATCCAGCAAAGGCAAAGCTGTCTTTGATTATAATGGCCTAAATTATTGGGGGGGTTTCAACTTTCAATTTTCTAAAGCTCTCAGCATTGGCTTCACATTGGTTTCCTTTGAAGTCAGTGGGAACTTTGCCATCAGAAGCAGATTGTGTCCAGTGATGATCAAGTATGAAAACACTAGTCTTTATCTTGGAAAAACTACATAAAAAGAAGCTCTGAAGCACCTCACCTGCCCATACATTTTTGAATAATTTCCATTTTCATTAGAAGTGTTATGTATTTGTCTTAACAAAAAAGAAGGCTTTTATGTACTGATTTTTAGTCATTGCTTTTAAATTAGTTTGTTCTCATATACATAGCATTTTAAGCAAGCAATGAATACAAGTATGACAGGATATGATTCAAGTGAAATGGGATTAGAAGTTAGAAGTTTGAAAAAATTTGATTCGTTTATAATATTTGTATGTTACTCTGCTTCTAGTTGGGGAAAAAACAAAGGTCCAAAGGCTACAGAGGATTATTTTCATCATAACCTTTGACCTAGCTGGCACATACTGTGAAAACATTGGTCTCACAGACTTTTAAACTGAAAAATCTTGCTTAAATCAAGGATTTTGAAAAGTCTTGTATTTTCAAAACCTAGTATTTAAAGAGGATTTCACAAACTACCCACACATATATCTTATTGAAAATGACAGTTTCTCTATATGCAAAAACTGTAAACCATAAACACAGTGGTCAGTTTTGCTTACCAGTGTACTGTAACCACAGTAGACTGCAAACTGGTCAGATTGAAAAATTGTGAATCTAAGCAATTTTCTTATTTATTTTGTAGAGGAATTGATGATTGGCATTGTGTATGATGACATGATGCCTCTAAGCACTCTAGAGGCTTCATTTGACAAAATCTCAAACTGGGTATCCTAGTTAAGCATATTTGAAGTCAGGATTTGGAATTTCATTTTGAATTTCTTGTGAATCTATAATTTTAAAAGTATTTACTTACATTTCTCGTCCATTTCCTGACATCTTAAAACCTCCAAAGGGACACTGAGCAGATAATGCACTATAGCAATTAACCCTGGAAGAACAGGAAAATTATTTTTGACAATGTGAAACAATTTTTTTCACTTCTCAAAAATCAGTGGATTTCTGTCACCTCTAAAAAGCCTATGGTGATAGTCACAAATGATATCTGAGTAGTGTATTTGCAAAAATAGATGTAGTTTGACGTTCAGAGAAGTGAAGCATCAAAAGCAACTATGGTTATTATCAGGTTACTAACACCCAGCAAGGGTCTTCAAGCGGAGAGACAGTGATATTTTTCTTGATAGTTGCAATAAAATTACCAACTTTTACATAAGATCTCGCACAAAATATTATCCACAAGTAAGTGTTCTGCCAGTACACTTCTAACCGATAAACTCAGGATAGCTTCACTACATATTTAGAAAGTTTTGTTTGGTTCTACTCAGCTAAACCTTGTTCTGTATTGCGGTTGAGAACAAAGACACAGTAATGTGTAAGAAAGGAATTTCAAAGGCAAATTTTTAGGTATGAAGAATATTGGCAGAATGTACATCCTGCTTCCTAGCTGAGAAGTGCTTTTTGTCTTACAAACTTGTCAAATCAAACATTCTCTATTTTCATATCTTAAAATCTATCCTCCTGCTAGTCTCCTGGTTGCAACAGAGATTCTTTTCATAGTTAAGGGTTCCTAGTAAAAGCAAATCCCGAATATTCCACTTCTATTCTAAACTTTCTTCCATATAAAGAATACCAACTCTTAAGTCAAGACAGCTAACTTATTTTTGGAAAACATATGTTCTTTGGTCACAGGACCTGGGCAGGAATTTTTGCTGGTTGCAAGTACTTTCAGATAAAATGTAAATTGGACACAGGTTTTGTGTTCAAATAAAATTGGTTGTTCTCCTTCTTATGCATTGAAATAACTGTAGGGAAATGCAGGTCTTTGTCATTGATAGTCATTACCCTGCTACGCCTCCAAGCTTTCACTCTTGCATCTCTTAGCTTTTACTTTTGCAGCTCCATATAGATTACCTCTTCTTTTCCATTGCTGGAAATAGTTGGCCTTGTAGTCATTCTCCCAGTTTGTATTTCCTTTCTTTATTCAATCACATTTTATCAGTCTTTCTCAATACAGATGGGTATTCTGCCCAGGCTAATGGCCACTGAATTTCAGATAATTAATTTATTTAAAAAAACTCCAAACCTAATCTCATAAATTAAGTATTGGGCTATCCCCAGATCCTGAAGTAAAGGAAAAGGACACTCTCACCACATATTCTTTTGTTTCCTTTCATTTTTAGCAAGTAAATTTCCTTTTTTTTTAGACTAAATTTATGGGAAAATTGTGTGAAGACTTACAAGAAGTAATTATTTAGTAACCCATTAAATAGGGGAACGTGGCAAAGATAAACAGAAGAGACCTCTATAAAGATGACAAGGAATAAATATTTTAAAAAGACCAGCCCAAATACTGTCAGTATATTTTACAATTAGTGCCATTGACACCTGCAGATCCAAAGGAAGAATTTAAAAAACATTACTTACCATACTGTTCCAGCCTGAAGAGCAGCCGCAAATGTCAGTGCTTTATCAATATCTTTGGTAAAAACTGCTGCTGCTAAGCCATAGGTAGTATTATTTGCCCTCTTGATAACTTCATCTATAGTTTTAAACTTCATGATTTGTTGAACAGGTCCAAATATCTGTATCAAACACATGTAACCATATGAAGTGAACTAGAATAATTTACTATTTGAAGTAATTTATATATTTTAAGTTTATTTCTGTCAGATGGCCTTATTTCCAAATCCATTCAGCCAAGAGTGAATAAAGTTCTAAAAAATACTATAAATTCACATAAAGATTTTTGTAGTATGAAGTGAGTCAAGATAGCCTATGGTAAATAATTAATAAACAACAAATAAATAATGAAAACAAACAAATAACAATTAAAAGGCATTCAACATAAAGGTAGTTAACATGATGTCACAGTGTTCTATATTGGTTACCAAAAAACTCATGTTTTCTGGTCAAGCTACATTTTTAAAGTCAAGAAAGATATTCAATTTTTCTTTCACCTAAATTTTCTATTAGACTTTTACCCCTATGGGTAGCTGCATGACTGATAACGTACTCCAGGTGAAACAACTAATTCTGCTTTCCATATGGATGTCAGGTAAGGGAAGAGTCCCTCAGGTTCGGCTTTCCCACTACCATTGTCCAGTGTTCTCAGCCAGAGGCGCCTGTGCCGTATTGAGTACCACTCAATACCAAGACGGTGAAGGCTGGAGGGCATTACAACACCTAACTAATTATATTTCCATAGATTGTGAGCTACTTGACTGATTTTTTAGTGCTGGTTTGTAAATGGAGCTGTAAGGATTGATTTACGTGGATCAGAAAACCACTGAACATTCCCCTGCTGCTCAAGCTGTGAGCTTCAAAACTTGGACATGCTTTAAACTATCTTGGCTATCTGGGGCTTCATTGTCCATTATGCTTAAAATAATGTGAGGAGCAGTTCTTATACTGCTTACCAGAGTGTAACTAGTAGAACTGTGAAAAAATCATAACTCTGTGCTGTTTCCTACGTGACTCATAGAATGGTGGAAACAATCCAAATTCTGTCTCATATAGCTCTATCACATTTTACAGCTCTCTCACTGTCACTACTAATTCTAAACACTCTGGTGTTCATTTTAACTCAGGCTGTTGACGTCTGCTGGATGTAGTAAGTATGTTTAGCAGGCTGCCCTAGCTTTACAGTATGAAGAAGTATAATGGACACCAATTGCAGCAGTTATTAATTAAGATGAATTTAAAAAAATATCACAGCAAAGAGGTCATGACTTGACTTTGAGTCTTCGTTTAGAGAACTAGCTGACATGGCAGCTCAGAACTCCTAAATGCCTCTGGTTCCTTGCAGACAATCACTGATGCCCTAGCACTGTCATCTTAGTTGGGAGGGTAGCAGATTCTTCAATGATGTGTAGACACATCTGCAATCTGATCTAAGCTAAAAAACCCCACAGAAGCAAAAACTGTCACCAACGAAATGCCTCTGGAAGCACAATACAGCTAGTTTCTTATATTGCAAAATAGCTGCCTGGTGCAACAAACACCAAGTTAAGTAGCTCCTTAGGGAACACAAAATGTTCACAAATTGTGTCTGCAAGGTTTGCATCTCTGTTACAAGTCACTGTGACTTTGGTATGTGAGACATGGACAGTATGGAACAATGAAAACAATCCAAACCTCAGCATTTATCTACTCCAGGAGCCTTGTTGGTAGGGCAGCCTCATAATCCTCTCCCTCCTTGAGCAAGCTGGTGAAATGGCCACCAGAAATGAACAAAAGCAATTTAAACACCAGCAGGATAAAATGACGGGTTTACTGAGAGAATTTTTCATATGACCTTCTTTGACCTTCTAACTGGATATTTTGTACAGACATTTAAACAGACAACTTTCAGTGAGAGAAGAGACTGCTGAAAATTTATTTACCTCTTCTTTGGCAATGCGCATATCATCTGTGACATTAGAAAAAACCGTGGGCTGGATGAAGTAACCCTTGTCTCCCCATGGACCTCCTCCACATTCCAGTTTGGCTCCTTCTTTTTTCCCACTCTCTATTAGGTCCAGTATTTTTTTGAACTGCTCCTTATCAATCTAAATGGAAAGATATTTCAAGGATGAAAACAACACACACTAATAACCATTGTTCTTCTACCTTATTAACCTAAACCTGTGGCCCTCTGAGCTGGAGAAAAATATGTCTTTTTCTCTGTGGCAATAGATCACAGTGAATAGACCTGATACAGGCTATCATTTTTTGTTTCTAGAACAAATTACGCAAAGCATAACAAGGAATTTGAAGACAAAGAGAGATATTCAACACAATTACCACCACAAAAGAAATGCAGCTACACCCTGTGATTGCAATTTTCCTTTAAATGGGATAATACAAAAAATTCCACAGGGAGTAACTTTGCCAATCTGTAAAATAGTTAAGATTTGGCTAAAGGAGAAAAAAGAGGTCAAAAAAGGCAAATTATAAGGCTAGAGGAAAAAAGAGTCATTATTCAAATATTTTCATTATTGCTTTATTCACATATTTAAAATTCTTATTTTTTTAGTAGAAATGCATTTACTTTAGCATGAAATTCAAACTCACTAAAGCCATAATAACATGAGAGAGGATTTCTGTTAATTTTATATTAGCTGTACATCAGACACCTGGAGTTTACTTTTCTGAATCTCCCTGTCCTTTTTGGCTTTTAAATTTATTCAGCTGAATTTATTATCTTGTATCAAAACATGTTCCAGGATGTTCAATTAATATTTTTAAATGTCCCAAATCCTGTGTGGCTTGGAGTGCATTTTTTTCCAATTTACTGGGTGTGTTTTGTTACACAAAATGACTGTGATAATCAATAAAGAACAGACTATATCAAATGCATGGGAGTGATTTTGGCTCCTACTTTTTATTTGTTTCTACTGCAGTGCTTTTATTACATGCTTTTATTCCATATCCTGCAGTATAAGCTGATGTGGTAATAAGATTAGATGAGAACAATTGTAACAATGCTCTGAAGTGATCCATTGAATTCACAGCTTTGTGATAGCTATACTTCTAAATGCTGCATTTTAGCATTCATTTGATGGGAAAGCTGTTGCATAACCTTTTAACAAAAGCAGGGAACAAAACCCTCTTGCATTTGAATTGTGTAGTATTCTAAAACTGAGAACAGCATAATAAAAGTCTAGCACCTTGAAAAAGGGGAGAAGATATTAAAACTTATTTTTTCAAGATAGTCACTTATAGTGGCAGTATTTGAATGGAAAGTTAGCAACCTAACATGACATGGGTGATTGTACTTTCACTTTTATAGCTGTTACCTTGGAGCTTTCTCACAGCATTTCAATTTTTTACGATTTCAATAAGAAAAAGAAAAATAATTAGAAAAAATAAAGATACCTTAGGCCTATGATATTGGCACAAACAAAAATCACTGCAATTTCTTCTTCTTTGTACTCTAGACTAACCACCAGAAAACTGTACTTAGCCTTGAAACTACTGCAACTGCAGGTTTAGAAATATATTAAATTGTGACGTCATGACAGAATTGTGCTGGAAACACATAACATTACTCACCTGAGGGCCCTGCTGTACGCCAGGCATCAAAGGATCCCCAAGAGTGTACTTCTTTGCTCTTTCAATGCTCCGGCGAACAAACTCATCATAAATAGGCTCCTCCACAAAAATCCTAGATCCTGCTATGCAACACTGTCCCTGGTGATAGAACAGACCAATGTGGGCAAATTCCACAGCAGCGTCCACTGCAAAGAAATGCGGGGCTCATCAGCTCATAAACCTGAATTGTCACATCATAAAATCCTTACTAACCTTTGTCACCCATCTAATTTCCCTTTCTAGCACTTTTTATTTTTATGGTCCTTTAAAACACAGATATACAATATACAATCATTTACTCATGTCCAAACTACCCTTATCAAGAGCATCATGGTACACCTAGCTGAATACATACTCAGACTTTCTTTGGGAATTTTAGATTTAACATTATTTGCCCTGTCAGGAGTACCAAGAAGAGTATTCAGGCAGAAAGTTAATAAATCTGTATAAGATCCGCCAATCAGCTTTTCATTCAGTATTCTTGTTTCATTAGGATGATCATTAATTACACTAAGAGTGAACAGGTTGTGAGAGGTCCATATCTACTTAGGACGCACTGTTTTTGGTGGCAATCTAACTTAAAATTATGGCATGACTAGAAAATATTATAAATTATTCCTTTATCGAAAAGGTTCAAATAATTTACTGACAAGAAAAGAAAAAGAGCATTGGATTAGCACTAGTAGTAGTTTATATAATAAAATTGCTACTAACAGTCTGCATCTGCAAATATAATGTTAGGACTTTTTCCGCCAAGTTCCAAGGTAACTCTCTTCAGGTTGCTCTTCCCTGCTGCTTCTTTAATCAATTTGCCAACCTAAAAGGTAGGGAGAGGACAGCTTCATGTCAAAAGGTTTGTAATGACCTCTATAATACTTTTCTCATTTCCTCAAAAATGAAAATCAGTTCAGAGGTGTCTACTATCCTAGTAAGAAAATAAAAAGTAAGTTAAAATAAAACAACTGAAAAGAGTCAGGGTACAGGGGACTTCTACCCTATGACCTAGAAATGTTTTCTAGAAGAGTGTCCCCCTGTATACACTCATGTTAAGTGCCAAAAATACATGCTGTTTTTTTGGTTACCACCACCCTACTTGCATGTATCTCTAATCTATACCAGGCACAGGTTTCTGCTCCACCAGTTTCTCCCATTAGGTTAAAATTCCTCTGTTTTATGCATGAAAAGGCTCTTAAAGTTTATGATACAATCTACACTGGCTGCATAAACACTCTTCATTATTTCAATTTCCCCCTTAGATGAATAAAGAGGAGGAAATGGACACTGCAAGGTAGAACCCCCTAACCTTTTTTCTACTGATGACATAATTAAAGGAGCTATTTATAATTGCCCTGGAAAAATTGTGAAGGAAAAAGCTGCTTGTAGCTCTTGTGGCTTTGGTTTGTAACTGCATGTGTGTAGCAACCACCAGGCAAACTTTCTCCCTCTGTCAGCCTTCCTGCCATCATTTCTCATTGCTAAATTATCCTTCTAGAAGAGAACTGTCACCAAACTATGAATACACCCTCTGGTCCATCTGCCTTTGGGAGGTCACTGGGCACTGGGAACCATAGTTGTTACTGTCTATTGGTAACATCTGTGGGATATTTCTCAGATGTCAGGGTTTTGGGTTGTTTTCTTTTCTCATTATTGTAGAGCTGAATGTTCCTGAGAGCAAACACAGCTCTTGCACTCGGTGTGTACTGATCCCTGACATGAGGCAATGATATTTATCTTTGCAGTCTACATCCAAGAAGTTAAGAGACCAGACGGCAGCTTTTCCATTTAGCATGCATACAGGCCGACAGTATAATGAGCTGTGTCAAGGATATTGCTAATCCTTTATCCTATATATAGCCTGCAATGAGAAATCTTCAATTACGGCGCTCACAGTTCTTCAGAGTGACAGTTAGGGAAAATTAACAATGACCCTCCTTTTAAACAGATACATATCCAAACACTCTTCTAAGACCACCCAGACAGTCCTAAATATCTCTGAAATAATGAAAATCTGCCACCTCACCTAAGCATGTGCAGACCAAAGAATGAGATTTCTTAGGTACCTACCTGCCATCCTGTTGTTATTAAAGATAATAGAACTTAAAAAAAGATGTAAACAATGTTATGAAAAAGTTTTGGTTTGAATGAGTAAGGCTTAAAACAGCCTTGCTATACTAGAATCTTCTGTATCTCATGGATTGCCTTTGTTTGAAGGGCTTTCTAGCAGTACAAACATTGTTTAAATATGTTTAAAGTTAATAATAACCAACAAATCATTAAACAGACTTTGTTTAACAAACCTGCAGCCATAAGAAAGAAGAGAGTTAAAATAATTACATGGAATGAGTTAGACATTAAATCATTGCTGGGAATCAGATTTCCTGCTTATATTTTCTTGCATTCATTGTAGTACCTCTGTGGAGCCTGTGAAAGCTACTTTATCTACATCCATGTGGTGAGAAATTGCTGCTCCAGCGGTGGGTCCAAAGCCTGGTACAATGTTCACAACTCCAGGAGGAAATCCTGCCTGAATTGGAAGAAAGAACTGTAAATTTGAGGAAAGATAATAACTAGAAGTACATGTGTCACATAGTCTTACCTCCCTTTTCAGTTCTCCAGCCACCTTTTCTCAGCCATACACTTATTCTCAGCCATAGAGCCCCAATACATTTCATTCTCACTTGATTTACACTTTCTTTCACCTGTCTTTNTTTTTTTTTTAAAAAAAAACTACTTTAGTTCTTTGTCAGTGCCATTTCCAAAGAAATATATTTATTTATTTTCTCTCTCATATGTATGAAGAAATATTGCTTACTTTCATATCTGTTTAATTAAAGCTGTTTGAAGCAACACATGTGCTTGCTGGCTTGGGCATATTAATTACCACACTAGATGGAATTTAATTAAAGATCTGCTGATTGAAATTCTGTTAAGAAAAATGATGGAACTCTGGATGTAAGTTGAAAGTAGAGTGGACAACGTGAGAGTTTACAGCAAGAAAGACGCAGATCAGCTACCAAGCATGAAAAGCTGGCTGAGACATGCACAGTTTTAATATCTGGCACATTTTTAATGCAAATACGCTTTTGCTATGGTTCAAAAGAAATGTAGTGTTTCCCATAAATCCTGTATTAGATATGTTCCATTCAGAGCGAAATAAGCTATTTACTTCCAGCAGGTTGTCAGGCAAACTCCAAGTATATGTGAAGGATAGATGGAATTTTTGTTGCTGTCTGAAGCAGCTGTGCAGTCTCATTGGCACTTGCAGAGCAAACATAGAATTGGAATACCAAAAAGATTCATATCCTACATTATCACTTTAATAAGTTTCTTTATAGTGTTAAAGAACTTTGGAATTACATCCAAAATTTCCATTTTTATTTTGAAAATGATGTATTTTAAGTGGTGAGTTAGAGCTCCTAAAACTCTATGTCCTACATTTTGGATACCAGGTTGTTACTTTTGTGCAAGCAACTTTTATTCCTTACAGTTTCATCCTCAGATACAATCTGTCAATGGTTGTTATGCTCATTTAATTTTCCAGATGAATATTTACCCTGAAATTGATGAGAAAATGAGGTTCTTTCCATTTTCTTAGCATTGCGTTACACACTTAATTTGTACAGAAAAGTCCCACTTTGAGCATTTAATTTTCATGTTTGTTTTAGGAGCTCTTCTCTCTGTATTAGCAATGGAGCCTTGTGATTGCTATTAAGAAGGAGAGTGAAGGTTACCAGAAGTGACTATATGTATATATATATGTGTATATACATATATATAGGTATATGTATATATTTTTAATGTGGACATTTGGGAACTAGAAAGTTGAATTAGACCTTCAGATATTTTCACAAAATCTAAAGCAGCTACTGAAGTAATCACTGGCAGGGATTTGGGCTCCAACATTTTTGGGTATTCTGGATACTGATCACATTCTCACTTAAGAACTTTCCTTTCAGGAAATCAGAACATCAGAATAGATATTTCATTAGATCACAGCAGAATTGAGTTACTTTCTCTGTAAAATTACTTTTTTCAGAGAAATACACTTTCTGATACTTATTGTTAAATATTAATAGAGATAATTTTTAAAGCTATTCCTCCTCCCCAGTGTTATCTAATAGCATTTACTATGTGATGCAATAACAGGAGGTCTTGGCTCCATCCTGATAATCACTTAGTTTCGGTGTAATATTAACACACAACCAGTCAGTATACTTTGCTGAATCACTGTTGTGAAGCAGAATAATAAAATTTGCCAAGTCATTCCCATTAAAACTCTGCAAGGTTACTGCACTGGCGATTATTGGCATCTCTGCCAACTTTTGAAACATCTTAGAATATATTTGTTGATTTTGTTGGGAAGAAAGCTAAACTAACTATTTTACTGTTCTCTTTGGGTGTTTTCTTGACTAGGCATAATAGTTAACTTTGGAGAGACTAACTTTCTGAAGAAACTGGCACTGGCGCACTCCTTGTTCAGGAGTTGAGTGTCTTTCACAGTTTCTGTGTGAAGAGAATTCACAGGTTTGGCAGCAGTCACCAGTTTGATTTTACAGTTCTCTGTTAGTAAACTTGTGTGGATGAAAACTCTGTTCAGTTAAAAAAAAAAAAACAAACTGTACAAACAGGTGCTTTTCTGTGATAACTATGCTAATAAAGTGATTGCCACCCACCTCCAGGTACTCTGCACTTGACTCCTTGTTTGCTTTTGACTTTGAAAGGTACTGTGCTTTTGAAATACAAATAAATTTGCTGAAGAATGGAGTTTACTAAATTGTTGTTGTGGAGTTTTGTGTGTGTGTACTAGGGTGAAAGATATGCATGCTTTCGCCCTGGTTTGGCTTCGCTAGTTTACAGCAAGGTAAGCTCCACAGTGCAAAGCTAGGCTTGCAATGAGCCTGGCTTATATTACCTTTGTGGCATTTCAGATGCAGTATAATCTTACATTTCTGAGAGGAGCAAATAACTCTGTTGTTGGTGACTTACCTCTTTAATTAAGGATCCCATGTAAAGGGCACTGAGTGGAGTTTGTTCTGCTGGTTTGACGACCACAGTGTTTCCACAACAAAGGGCAGCGGCAATCTTCCAGATGAACATAACCAATGGGAAGTTCCACTGAAAGACAGACGAGAAAGAATATCCTATTTCTAATACATCACCAAAAAGCCTCAGCTTTTTCTATTATAATTGTGCAAATTGTCGACTGGGTGATTGAACTTTTTGTTGAATTCCTTTCAGAATGAAGATGTTTTGAACAAACAACTGGCAAGCCATGTAATACAAAGACCAGTGATTTTGTATATATAAGAGTCCAGAGGATTCAAGGGTTTAGTTAAAAGCTCAAGAGACAATAAGTGTACTCCTTTAACAAAGTAGAACAGAGAGTTGTTGGATTAGTGGTGCAATTGGGAGTTTTGCTATCTCAAATGATCACATCCGTCTTCAATTCGGTTTTCTAAGGCAGACAAGGTAATAACACATAATGCTGCCCCTGCCCTCTCCCCTGGAGGTTTCATTGGCAGCTGTCTGTTGTGGGCAGGTCTGACAGATTGAAGGGCAGCTGACTGCTTTGGATGTCATTTTCTGCAGCATGAGGGACAACATGACCACGGGAAAACAGCCTTGCCCTTTTGAGAATATTTACCATAGTTTGGGAAGCATTGAGGCCATGAGCCTCAGCTCAACAGAGGCCCATTTAGAAATGGGAAAAAAAGGCAGTAAAGGGTTACCTATTATGTCAGAAAGGCCAGAAGGATTTACATGCAACACTTTTTTTCTCTCCTTGCCTCCTTTCAGTCTCGCCCCAGCCCCAAAAATAGTAGGAGCATAAATAACATATATAACATAAATAACATAAATAGCATAAAGTGAGGGCTTACAGGGTTTTCTGCATATTTGTTTTTAAAGTGGAACTGTGTAAGTGAAAGGAAGTGGAAATGGTGAGATATCAAAAGTGGTTTGTAGCATACACATAGTCCTCACAATTTTGGTTTATGTAGAAACCTCCAGCTTGGTAGTTCATATTTTGATGGAGGGAAAATGAAGATATACTCAGAAATACTTAACATTTTATAAGGGACGTCAGTGTTTGTACTAACTTCTGCCTGTACTTCCAGGAGATAATTGTATTTAAATGGCCACATCTAGTGTTTCTAGCTCTTTAGGATATCTCGACTACATGTTTTACTTGCAATGTCTTGTGCCTGACCTACAAGAGGATCTAAATCAGCCATTTCCCAAGCTCTCCTATCCTATGGATACAAACATATTCAAGCAATGTTCTCCAAATCAATGTGGTGGTCTACAGATATAGCAAATATTCAAGATCAAGTTAAAGACATCGGGAACACGAGCAGGACCCATATGTCTGAGCAGACCCTATAGACAAGATGGCTTTTTCAGAATCTGTTGAGTTGTCAAGCAGGTCAGGTGAGGCTGCTCATAACTATCCCCTGCAAGGAGGTGCGTGGATCAGGAGTGCCTAGTGCATACAACTATTTTTACAGGCACCCACCAAAACTATGCAGAATTCACATATAAATTTAGAACTTGAGCTCCTCAAGTGTTTTGAATGATCAGACTCAGGCAGGCCTTTTGAAACTTCGGTTAAAATGAGCGACTTCAAAACTGGGAATTTAGATGTGCCAAACAGGAGCTTTATTGGACACATTCTTTGTGTTGTAATTTGTACCACAATCATGGTGGATGAGCCTTAGTCATAAACAAAGATCCAGCTGTCTGAATGCTGTATGGAGCAGAACAGATATGCTAGGTCTTAAAGAGCTCATTGTTTATAGGCTTATAGGGTTAAATATTATAGACTCTAAATACTACACTTGCCACATGTTTGTTTCTCATTCTTTCAGTTTCTACGAAACACAGTTACATCTCTCAAATTATTTCATAAGTCAAACTTTTGAGTTTTATTTTCTCTCCATATATAGCAAGGAGAGGGGCAAGGTTGGACCGAACTGACTTATCACAAACTGATGGATCAGAATTACAGGACTCAGGATGGTCTCTGTCTTTCAGAACCTGAAAATTTCTGGTTAGTAATGTTTCACAAATGCACTTGCAGACGCAAAATTTCAGAAGCATTTTCATTTGTAACAAGAAACATTTGTGTTTTGCATAAATGGTTCCAACTTACAGGAATAATTTGGCCACAAACACCAATAGGCTCATGTCTTGTAAATGTAAAAAAGTTTCCATCTATGGGAAAAAGAAACAAATTAGGCATTCAGACAAAGCATTTGTGAGAAGCAGTTAAATCAAAAAGATGATGAAGTTGGGTACCAAACTTAGCTGGATACAATTTTACTTATAAATGATATTTTCAAAATCTTAACTATGCAAAAAGCCATAAAGTACATCTGGATTCAATGTCTACTTTCTTCATAGCTCCAAGGTTTGATTTTTCCAGTCTGACTGACTTTTTGCAGTGATAACCCTGCTTCTCAATATGGTATGCACAGCACACCAACAAGCATTCCTCATTTCTTTTATCACCTTTATTTTCGTTCAGAAAATTCTCTTTTAAATCCTAGGTACGTATCAGACATTTTTTAATATTAGATCTTAGCTTAAATCAAATCCATTAAATATAAAATTCTCTTTGATTCAAATAAATATGTGTTTCATTAAACCTAGTATAGAGGTCTACATGAGGCAAAAAAATTGGAAGTATTTATCACTCTAGTTTTCCTTAAGTCCTTCTTTATTACCCTTCTCTTCTTTGTCTTTCTGAGAGAAGGTAGCTAGAGAGACAATGTTTTCATAGAGCTGCTTAATGGGAAAGGGAATGGAATGAAATTTTAGCAAATACTGTTTCCTCATTCTTATCTCTTAGTACTTACTCTTCCTAATAGATTATCCGATCACTGAAATAAATATTACTGCTTTGTGCTAATCTTTGCTTAAATACTCAGACACTCAAGTCCCACTACTGTAGTCTTGTATAAGCTATACAATGCTATGCAAATTAGCCAACCACATTTCTTAGATGTACATACAGGTTAATTTTTTTGGTCCATAAACAATTCTTTTTAATAGTGTATAGAACAATAAATGTGAAGAACTACAGTAAATGTTTAAACTAAGAACTATAATAAATCTATAATAAGCTATCTTAAAACCTTTCTAAAATATTTTTCATTTGAGATATTTTCTGCGTTGCACAACTTTTAGAGAATAAAAGTCAGTTATTTACAGCTTGCATTGGCCTCAGTTCTGTAGTTTCATTATCTCGGAACTACTCACCCACTGGAACAGTACGCCCATGGATTTTATCTGCCCAGCCTGCACAGTAGCGTAAAGTTTTGATACAGGCACCCAAGTCCATCAGATAGGCTGTGGAAAAGAGCTTCCCGCCATCAATGGTTTCCATTGTCTGCAGACAACACCAATTCAAAAAAATAAAAAGAGAAAATCAAATACTAATAATGGTTCTTTTGCTTGTACTTTGTAATTTAGCTGTTGGTAGTTAACTCTGAGGATTTCGACTTTAGAACAAGTATTTAGATGAATTGTCCTGTGAAGGACACATGTTGAAAAACTGAATGTAGCAATTTACAAGTGAAAGATATCCATGATGGTTTATTTGTATTGAGCTATGCAGATAGCATGATCACGACACATTTGTAATGGTAAGATTTACTCAGAAAACATCTCTCCCATATGAATCAGTTCCACAGTTCTAGTTTATGTTGAATATTCTGCAAACACAGATCAACAGATCGGGTAGGAGGCTGTGCAAATAACTGATGCAAATAAAATGAGTGGTTTACCTCAAGTATAAGCAAGAAGACTCAAATCTTGTAATCAAATACCCTAAATACACCTTGAGTGTTTAATGTGCAAAGGAAAGCACTTAGCCATCTGGAAATCTTAAGTGAGAAAAATTCAGTATGAAGAATAAATTCTTAAAGAAAAGAGACTCTCTTTTGTTAGCTAACTAGTAACTGATGGGTCTCATTTGAAGCTAGGCCTATATCTACAATGATAGGTAGATACAAACTTTTAATCATCTGTAAATATTTATTCAACATCTACAACTTTTTGGCTGACCAGTTCTGTTCCACCCACAGAGACACCAGCTCTAAATAGGCTTGCTTTTCAGCCAAATCTAAGGAGTGTGGTTTGGATTAATTTCCATGCCCCTTAATATTGGGACATAAAGATCATGAGCAGTTCTCAAATAGTGTCAGCATATTTTTGACACTTCAAGAATATTTTTTTCAAGCTTTCTGAAACAGAGAGATCAAGGAACTTCAACTTTATGAACAATCTTATTACAGTATTCATCAGGAAGAGTCCAAGCTATAGTTTTAAGATATAAACTATAGTTCCATGGTGTAATCAAATTGGCATTCTTTAGCATTTCAGGTTTGATCAACAGATTGATCATTCAAGAACAGTTTTCAACCAAAAACTCCACTGGGAAGACCACATTTTTAGTTAACTGGGCACATTTCAGATATCATACTTGGGAAGAGAACAGAACAAACAGAAGACAGCAATGCTTGATGACTCTTAGCAAGAAGAAACTGATGTATCTGGCACTGTTTTTTTCCATTTGGACATGGGAGAAAAATTTTCCCTGGCCACAAACTTACGAATTTCAACATAGCTTTCGACATCAAAACAGATTGAAACCTAAGAAACACAATTCCCTGTGGCTCTTTCAATACCTTGCTTTGACTTATTCTTTCAGTTGCCTATTTATAGGTCAGCTGAGCCTCTGAAGCATCTTATCATCAAATGAAGCACTGAAAACGACTTTGCTATGAGCTTTGGACATCTATTTTGATCTCTAGTGCACACGAGTATGTGTCACTCTATAGTACTAGTTTTACAGGTAGGATAAACTGTGAGTGGAGAAAATCTCTGTCAAAGTCTGGAAAGCACTTCACTCATACATACCTTCTCTGAAAATGGATATAGTTAATAATGTGACTAAGCTGTGGGAAATATAAATAAAACAGAAACTTGGGAGGGGTCCCAGAGAAAAGCAATTCTTTCATATTATGAAAATGGCAAATGGGAACAAAAACTAATTCAATGTTTCATCTTTCCTGTGGAAAAAAAGTATATCTTCATCCTCTTTTCATTTGTAATGCCTTAGACTGTACAATAAAGAAATAAATGCCAGCTTATCCAATTATTTAATGGACAAGAGAGCATACTTCTCTATTAAAATTATACCTCTCTTAAAATTTTGTCTCTCTCAGCTCAAATCTAGCATTTTAAAGGATGTAAGTTCCACCCATCCAGGGTTTCTGCTGAAAACTCTACTATAGAGGTGAGAACATATAATGGGCAGCAGATGCTTTGCAGATTTTACATATCTAAAGGTTTAAATTTTGTGAGCTTATCTACAATGTGTTTTGTGTCTAATGGCTAAATACTTTAAACTGTAACTGGATCAGTCTGAGTGATGATCCTGAATGTTGGATAGTCCTCCTTCTCTTTAAATTTTTTTATGCTGTTGGCAGAAAACCAGGATTCATCTTCAGCACAATTACCCCACCTAAATTTTAGTTCCAGAATGTGCTTGAAATAACAGAGGAATCATCTTAATAATAGTACCATATGTGGAGTTTAAAACAGGAGGAAGGGTATACTAGCCTATATCACACTGGTGGTGCATTTCTGTTTTCATGTCATTTCTTGCCTTAGTGCACAATCTGTAGGTGAGAGCATTACAAGTTATGTGTCCTCTGTTAAGTGTGGTTAAGCAGTAGTTCCTAAAGAGAGGACATCACTCCCCAGTGCTCATGTTATTGTTCTTTTTAAAATAATCCATTGCTGCCTTTGATTCTGGTTAAGCTTTATCATTCATTACTAGTTGCAAGAGGGAGTTAATGAAGGACCAGTGATAAGAAAATATAGAGCCATGAAATTCAAAGTTTCTCTCAATTCTGACTTGTATCATCTATAAACACTGAGCCAGGTTTGAGTTTAGACCTTGATTCAGGCTTTGATTTGAGTTTAGGCCTCAATTCAGACTTTGGTTTAGACAAGCATTAGCCATGTGGTCTCTGTTAGTGTGTCCTTAAGAATCAGCAATTCCAATTACTGTGATTGTAGGTAGTTTAAGTATCACTTTAAAGCTAATCAAATACTCAAGTACTTTGTGGATATAGGGTTTTAATAGACCAGAGCACAAGACAGCTTAGTGAAGCCAATTCCATGTATTGAGACAGCCTGGCTTTCCAAAGAGTAGGCATGTTAAACTTGCTTGTATCTTTCTGTACAGATCAGGACTTTTCTCCTTGTCTTTTTGTTCCCATAAGATACTCACAGCTAAAATCAGACGATCTCTTTCCACCAAGTCAGCTAGTTTATTCAGGAGCCTTCCTCGCTCTGAAGCATCCATTGTACGCCAGGTTGACCCAAATTCAAAAGCCTTTCTAGCTGCTTTAACTGCCTTGTCTACATCTGCCTGTGGGGAAAGCAAAAAACTTACATAACCAATGATTGGTTCTGTCATCAATAATTGGTTCTGCCATCATCCTTTTTTGCTGTTAAACATGTAGTGTTTAGCATAAGTTTAACATAAAGTTTAAATAAGAGAAACAACCCCAATACAATCAAAATTAGTAACAGTAATGCTAAATACATAGGTTATTGTCTTCCAAACACTTCCCTTGCAATTTCAGCAATGTGAAATTGTATGAGAAACAGATGGGTTCTCCAGGTTTCTAAAATAAAAATATATAAAAGAACTCTATTTTTATAATTTATATTTTTAAGCCCTTTCTATACACTAAGCAACTACACTGATGATACAATTTAGCTTCCTTTATTTACAAAGAGATGCCAAAATCTGTAAGTTAAATGCTTAATTACTCAACATCTGAAAGTATCTTACAGTGTAATGAAAATTAGAAGGTTAGAAAAACCTGTTCCTTAAGATGTTTCAAAAAATGAACACAAATCTATTATTAAGGTAGTCAAATAAATAAATTTATTTTTGAAAGTTTCAAGAAATATTTATGTATAAAAGTAATTGAAAAATTAAAAATAAGCCAGGTTTAAAATGCTAAGCCTAAATAATTTAAAGTCTAAGCACACAGCTAATTTGTCAGTCCATTAATGTTTCTTATAAAACTACAATGAAGCTATTTTGTGCAAAGTGTGTTCCAGTATTTAAAACAAATCAATTACAATCTCTTGAAAAAAGGCTTTTAGTACTTGGAATTCTTCTGTATGTTATAATCCTTGTAAAATTTACAAACTAATACAGTGACATAAAAAGGAGGTTTATTCTAGTTTTTGTGTCAGATATGAAAAATTTTGAGAAAAAAAAAAGAAAAAAGGAATTTCTATATATGACACATTTCTAAGAGAAATTTGCATGTAACATTTGAAGGATTTCTTTCAAACATTTTGTGCTGCTCTTTGCTAAAATCTCCTTCAGGGAAATCATTATCAAGGTTGACTAAGTCAACAAATTCAACTAAGTCAGCACCAAAGTCAATAGTTTGAAACATGAACCAGATCTTGAATCTTTAACTGATGTTTGTAGCCATCAACTACTTTTAAGAAGCTGTGAGTGGGGTCTGTTAGTGGCTTGGAAAGCCCAGCACAGACCTGTTAGGCAGAAGGCCACAGAACTTCCCAAAGTTTTTTCCAGGAAATTTGGGAAAAGATAGGAAGAAACTATGTGAATAGCACAGTCATTACTATAGGCTAATACTGACCAGTCACCTACATGAGGTAACTGAAATCTACCAAATTAGGAAGAATTTATTTTCTTCAGAATCTGTCAGGATATTGTCAAACAGCTCATCACTACCTGTGACCCCTATCACAAATTTTCTACATCTTTGCAACAGGACTCCAGGGCTGTGGCTTGGCCTTAACTGGAAAAGGAGAAGGGGAAAAAAAGTTATATGAATATGAATCATGTAAATTAAAACTACATTTCCCGGTGTTCTTTCTACTAGAAGTGCAGAAATAATTAAAACCAAGAAAAATCATATAAGGATAATGTAGGGCTGTGAATATTAAAAATATTAAAAAAGATTGTTCTTCAACTGAATGAAATTTCATTTCATTACATAAATCTACACGGTGTGTGTGAAGACTCTGATCCAGTTCAGACTTTTTTACAGAAGTGCATTTACTTTACATATTCTGACCATTTGGTGAGCTGCTTTATTTTTACTAGGGGCTTTAGGGTCAGGAATGTAGCTTGAAAGAGACATAAAACTGGAAGAAAACAGTTCCCACCCACATATATGCCTGTGCTTTGTAATCTCCTCTTGTTTTCTAAAATACCACTGCGAGGCAGTGGACAGCCCTTTGTCAACCCTATTGAATGCACAAATTAAATTCCTAAAATCTCTAGGCTCACTATCCGAAGTCCAGCCTCTTGCACATTAGGTTCATAATGGCTGTGTAATTTACTAGATCTGTACAATTCACTAGGCAATTTAGTTAATAGCAGTTGTCATTACACATTAGTTTGCAGAATTATTGAAGAGAAAGCAAAGCTGTGTATTGAATAGTATAATCTCTTTATTTAATGAGTTGTTAGAGAGCTTGTAAGGAAAAAAAGCTACAAAAATTTTTAATGGTGACTGAACAGTTGCAGGTTATGAGTAATTTCATTTGAAGATGATCAAATATTGGTGTTTCAGCACTATGTATAGGCAGCTGATATTAAAGAAAACAAAACATTTGAAAATTTCCAGTTTAAATATATGAAATAATTAAAACACAGACTTTCTCAGCCATGTTTTTCTAGGAAAATGTTTAAAATGTGTCTTCATTATGACCTTCTGAGTAATTTGTGGTCACTATAGCTAAAGTGCTAGACAACTCTAGAGACAAAGATTATAAGGAGATCCATGATGAAATTACAGACCAGTGTAACAAAGATTTAGTGAGAAGATGATTCTGAATGTATTTCTCAGAAGAGAATTTTCTTTCAGTGTGAATTTCTGTACATTAAATAAATAAATTCTGAAAAAGCATGTGTTTACTATATTGGCAATAAATGTTTGGTGAAATTATAACACAGACAAAAAAGTTTTACATTATTTCTACAGGATAAAAAGGTGTTTAATTAGCATTTTTATGCTAAGCTTAAAAAAATGCTTGTTATACAAAACATTTTAGATATGAATATTTCTTGACTAAAATTAATATATCATTTGGTGAGAAAAGTGAAAAAAATTTCTCTTTTGGATGCAAGATTTACTTTGTAGTGGAATTGTAGAAAATCACATAAATAGGTACAAGAACCAAACCAGTAATTATAAAACAAGTTTTATTTCTAGTTACAGTCATCTTGTGAACTGGCATAAAACCTTCCCTTTTTGTATTTATTGATAAGAATTTATAAAAATATCCTTTCTTTGGTCAGCACTTTTAATTCTGTTAAGTGCATTGCCTGTCCTATTTTAAAAATCTACCCTCTTACTTACATTTAAACCATATGCACTAGACAAATCCTCTTCATAAGAAAAGCACACAATGTAACAAAAATACAGAGATTAGAGCTTAGGTTTTCATTATATCTTTGATTACATGGCATCTATCTGAAAATTTCCACTAAAGAGTCTCATAAATACAAAAAAAAAAAATGTTTCTTTACAGTTTTCCACAAGTTTTTTAATCATCTGCTTAAACTCAACCAAAGTTGATCAGTTTTGGAGGGATTAGTGACTATTTGATAGGCCACCTTCAGCTTCAGAGTGATTTTTAGGACTAGGTTCCAATATGTTTCTCACAAAACAAAGTATTTGAAGGAGGCAGCACTGAGAGGGCATATAGCTAAAAACACTGATGCTAGTGATCATCTTCACAAAGGCTGTGGGAAATTATTTGTTCTCTTTATATTATCTATAAGGAAAAGCCTTATATAAATGTGTAATGAACAAGATTATGTTACATGTAATGAAAAAAAAGACTGAAAAAAAAATCCCAACTAAATTTTTAGATGTCACTGATGACAGATAAGAAAAAGAATCAATAACCTTAGTAAAACAAATGATCAAAAATTATTTCTTCAGAACTTTTCTCATATGAGCCCAAGGTAAAGCAGTGTTTAAGTGTCCCTTTCCAAAATATACTATGGCTTAGTAAAATAGGGCTATGAATTATATTTGTGGAAGAAGGTATACAGGATGAAGCTGGTACATCTGAGGTGATGTTTTACCTCACACAATGGCTGCTTGCCTTCCTGATTTTAAGATCCACTGAAATTAAAGTTAAGGTCAAGAAAGAAAACTCTACCTTGTCGCCTTCTTCAACCTCACAGATTTTCTCTTCAGTTGCGGGGTTAAAGACTGCAAATTTTTTACCACTGACTGAATCATGCCATTCATTGTTTATAAATATCTGCAGGGGAAGAAAGAGTGCAACAATATTAGTAACACATACATAGCTGTTGTCTGTTACAGGTTTTAGTGAAAAACATATCTTTCATAGCTGAGACCTGTCAGATTGATAGATGTCTGAACTAAAACTGTTCCTACATTATTCTGAAGAGACCAGTAATCACATATGCACTTAAACAGGATCAGCTTTTTAAAAGTGACTTCCTTTGGAGAAGCAAACTTTCTCTACATTGTATTTTTGCTTTGTTTAATGTCATAAAAATATGCTGTTAGAAAGGGGTCCTTCCTCTCTGTGAAGTTAAAGAGAGGTACAGCCCTTAATGACCTGTGGAGAACTACCTGAGTTTCCTCTGCTCACTGGTTTGGTAACAATGAAGGGCCTTTTTGTCACACAACCTGATAGAAGAAAACCCAGTCCTTGGATTTAGTCAGTATAGTATATTGAGTTAATATCTTGGAGACCACTGTTGTATTTAGCTTTGCTTTGATTTTTCTTCATTCTCTCCTGCCAATAAAAGAGAATCCCAACCAGAACCAAACCAAAACAAAATCCCCAAACAAACAAAACCAATAACAGGGTTTTTTAAAATTGAATCTGAGACTGAAAAAAACCCCTGCCATAGTCAATTGAATGAATTACAGAATCATGGAATGGGTAAGGTTGGAAGGGACCACAGTGGGGTCATATGCTCCATCCTCCCTGCTCAGGTAGGGTTACACTAGAGCACATTGCACAGACTTGTACCCAGATGGCTCTGTGTGCTTAGGACAGGCATAAGAACCTCTGCATGAATAGTACTTATCTCTGTTCAATGCAAAACAGATTCTGGGTCCTATATATCACATACCTGTGGGTTTACAAGATCTGTACTGCTCTAGAGCCTGCCATCTCTGAGGTGCTGTTCGTAAAATGGTCAAAGTGGTTTAATTTTGTTTTAATTATAGGTTAACCTCAAAACAGAAAGGAAATGTTCGTTGGAAAGACCTGATAAATGCAGAGCTGTTGAAAAAAGTTGCTATAAGTAGGTTACTTCTCGAAGTGGACATGGTATGGTATACAGTCCAAAGTTGACAGTAGCTGACCTTTCCTGCTTGATGCTCTCTGTGCTCTCTCGGTTCAGGTCAGGGCTGAAATGAGGGTGCCATGCTAAGCTGTCCTCCCAGCACCTGAGCCCACCTTCCTGAGGCTGGTGGGCTGATGCCCTCTCTTTTCAGTGTCTTCCAGTGCCACTGCATGTCAGGCATGCCTGTGAGATCTTGTTTGTACTCACCTCTGAGGCCATGTCAGGCTCTGAATGACTGTACCAGGAATTTTGAGCTCAAATTGTGCTTCTTTCTAGAGTCAAATCATCTTGTCCAATTACTCATTGGAGTCTAGCTATGAGACTAGCTAGCAGGAAAGATGTGATTCCTGCTTCCTTTCCATTAGGACAAAGAACCTCAGGTTGCTGCTTAGAGTAGCAGGAATTTTGAAATAGAAAACTAGAAAGTACTTTGGAGTTGGCAAAGTAGACAGTTGACTCAGGTCAAGACAATATCGAGACACCAGAACTTCAGGATAAATGCTTTTTGTCACAAAAACCTGAGGACTAAATCCTTCCACCTACACCACGTGTGCTATGAAAATGTGACAGGTTTCAGGGAATAAATTTTCTGCATAGTATTAAAAATGGTTGAGTAGTTGTTAATAACTGGTGAATAGTTTATGAATAACCATCAAAACTGATAAAATTATTATCTCTAAATGGGTATGGCAACAATCTGTTAATATATTAATATATTCTTGTATTAGATTAATACAGCTCTGTATGTTCTTGCTTGTCTTTACATGGGTATATAGAGTGTCATTGCCCCTCTCCCCGTCAGGACTGACCACCACACTCCTGGTTCAACAAAAGCTGTCTGTGAAATAAATATCTACGTCCATGGAAACTTCTGATTGGTGCCGAAGTAAGTTATAAGAATATCCACACAAAATTCCAACAGTAATGAAAGGAAAAATACAGCAGTTAAAAGGTTAATGTGAAAAAGCCATTGCCAAGAAAAGAGACAAAGTAAAAGGTAAATATTAACATAACACTGCTATGATGTTACAGTGTGCCAAATTCATATCTGTCTGTGAAAGGAATAATAGAAAAACATACCATTTTTGGAAATATTTAAAGTGCTTGTTTAAAAATGACATTTATTGCACTACTAAATATCACCCATAATAATAGTTTAGAATATATTTTTTATTAATGCTTCTAATACAATGCCTGTTTGAAACATAACTTCATTATATTAAATATATTTAGAATATTGTATCAGAGTTTTATAAATCAAAGTATCCAGATGTCTTTCACATGCTAGATAGCAGCCTTGCAAATGGAAGTAAGAAAGACAGGAAAGGAAAAAGTCAAAACTCTTCATGTAAGCTGTATTAACACATTTCAGGCAGTGGTATTCATTAATGTGCATAAAGTGCTGTGGACTATTTGCTACAAGCAGGATGTAGATCTCTAAATCCAGGCAACACTGAAGTGCAAGCTAACAACAGCAGCCTCTAGCAACAACCTCGATCTGCTTGGGATCACCTTGCAACAGGTTACAGTGTTTTTTCAGTGAGTCAGAACCCCACTGGAGATGTGCAGACACAAATGCAAAGGACCTATCCCTCTGTGGTAGGCGCTGTGCAGTGGGCTGTCTGTGGTGACTGACATGATGTTTAGGGCTACAAATTTATTTTGCAAAATTTTAGAAATATTGTTACAGGTGTTTTTAACTGATACTTCACTGGAATTTTAGGAGAGGGGATTTTTTTTTTTTCATTTCAAGAACCCAAAGAATTAATGACTATTCATATTTCTTTGCAGTAGAACTGGAAATACAGATTTCTAGTAGATGAGACTGTATACTGCTTAGAGCTTAGTGTTTTAAATAAAGCCCAGGCCACAGGCAGTCAAAAACCACCTGATTGTCTTTATTCCTCAATGTCACAGTGCAATAAAATCTTGCTTCTCTGAAGTGATTGATTTCAGTCCAAATGATCTAATACCATCCACCATTTGGTGTTCAAGTTACCTGCAAGACTACAGTATTTCTGTCCTTGTTTACACAGTTGATTTAGTCATTCAGATGACCTGAGCAGAGAATGGAGAGACAAGACCTGAGCTTTGCCTTTTCTTCTGCCATCCCAGTGGTTTCTTTACCTTCTGTTCTAGAGTATTTAGAAAGAATTGGGAATTCATTTTGAAGGATCTGCTAGATGGGAAGTGCTGTCTTTGTGTCTGTCTGGCATGAGGGAAGAAGGCATTTGACTCTTTACACATTTGTCTCAGGTGAACAACACCATAGCTCTGCTGAAAGAAATTTCAGGGTCTTTACATTAGGTATGATCACCTTATGAACTATAACTTTTTGCTTAATCTCCCTTAGGATGAGGTTCCCCTTTCATGTGGGCTCAGTATTGTGCAGTCTGTACGGGGCTTCAGGCTTCAGTGCTTCTGCAAAATAACTTCAAAGGCCATCTTAAAAAGAAAATTTCTGCTGTTGCAACAATCCCATGTTCAGCATCTGTCTATAAACTTACTATTTGGTGCAGAAGATTTTTTATACAATTCACTATTATTGCTTTATGTTGTAATTCATACAGAGATGTACTCAAGAAATGTAATGGAACTAACCAAAATGTGGACCTTCCCTAACTTAGCTATTAAGGATAGCTTTTTAAACACGGAAGTAAAGGTCTAAGCTATCTTCTGTTTAGATATCAGAAACTCTTCCAAACTTCCAGTATAAGAAAATGCAAAGCCTCTTCCCATGCTAAATCTGCCTCTTGCTTAACAGTGTTTTTCTTTACAATACTCTTCAAATGAGCCCAGCTTCCTGTTTCACAGAGATAAAAGTGATCACCAAATTTGAACCCTTGCTCATCTGACTGCTCTCGAGCCTTCATGTGCAGGCTGTGAAGCAGGGAATTACACAAGCAGCATGCTTTTACAGGCCAGGAGCAAAGAAGAGACACCAGTGCCGAGGCTGGATGCGTGCTGGAGGCAGTTCAGCATCACTCGCCTCAGGTGGTGAATAATTGTTGCACCTGAGCACACCTGCTTATATAGATTGTGACAGCCATTCAGGTATCCTTGAGTACAGTAATTCACTAAAAATTTACTTGGCAGTAAGTTTTACAGCTACATCTAAGCCTGATGTGGCCCAAGAGGAGGCTCATTTCAAGTACTGTAAGTTCTGATTTACTAGTCTGAAAATATGTCATGGAATCTCACTGTATTCTTAGAGCATTAAAATTAAAATATGTGACATTTCTTAAGGAACTACTAAAGAATGAAAATGTAAGCTTTAAACAAATATGTCAATACAGATACTGCTGTGAAATCTTTTTCTTTTCACCCCCTCAGGTTTTTCCTTACAAGAAGTTTATATATGGCTAATATTTCATGTAACTTTTTTTCTCTCCTCTGGATTTATATGCTATCATTGATGTAGGAATTACATGTTACTACTTCAACAGGCTAATAATCAGAGAACATACTCTTTCTATTAAATATTTATGCAATTTTTTTTTATTTTTCAGTTACTCTGTGTCCACAAAGTGAGCTGATTATAGAAAGAGTAAGTTTCTACAGTAACTTTCTAGCTGATTACTTTTCCCTAGCTATTCCAATTACATTTTTGTGCTTTTATGCCTCACCTTTGTTTTTGAAGTTAGTCACTGCAACATTTTAATGCTCAGCTATAATTTTTCTTTACTCAGAGTATCTTACCCTTCCACACTTTTTGATATTCCACATGCAGCTCAGCAAGAGAATGTTCAGCCCTTTTCTCCCCCTCGTGTAATTTGGCAACCTAATAATTAACTAATCTGAGTTTCTCTGACTAAAGGAGAACCACAGGGCTTAGTGTATGTGAAAGCATCATGACAGAAAGCATTTGTCAAGCAATCATTGTCTAATTCCTCAGCGTTAACTAAGTAAAATATTTACTAGCACATTTTTAACTACCTACCAAAACTCATTGGGCTCATGGAAATAGCTTTAAAGGAGATTCATATATGAAACCAATTACTTTATGGTTCAAAATCCAAGCCAATTTCAGTGTTTAAAATACATTTGATTTGAAACTCAAATTTCATGAAGAGTGTTTAGTGTTATACCATATGTAAAACACTTACTCTGAAAGGTAGCTATACAAATCTATAGATCATTTAGTTAAGTGAACTCTGTGAAAAGCCACAAATGATCCCACTCATAGATAATAAAATAGAGAGACTGTTAAGTAAAGAGAGTCCTTGGAACATCTGCAGATCCTTCTTCAGATCCTTTTGTGATGACTGTTGGTATTATGCAATGGTAGAAAAAAAGAAATTGTAGTTTATGAAGGGGTAGGGTCTGGCACTAGGTGCTTTAGACAGAAAGGTTAATAATCAGCAGAAATTAGTGCCTCCCTCATCTTCCAGTGTAGCTAGTCACCCACACCCAGTGTTCTAACTTGTATGGGACAGGAGAGGAATGGGATTGGTAAGAACAAAAGAGTGTAAAGGCTTTATTAAATTGTGGGATGAGTGTTGTGTGTGGAGTGTCATTTCTATTATTCCAACTCCCTCAGTACACTGCTGGGGCTTTCAGACTATGAAAAATTTTCAGGCTATATGATTATTTGAAGAGAGGAGTAAAGTATTGCAAAAATCAAGCTCCACAGAAGTGTGCTGGATTTTGTAAACAAGTCCATTGCATTTCTACACAGTTAGAATTATTAAGCAGCTTTTAAAAAAATGGTATCTATTGTCAGGGCAAAAGAAACATTTCTATGTGTCACTCTCCTTGATTGCACACTTCAGACTAGACTTTTCAATGATGCTGGCTGTCTTGTGGTTGCCTTTTTGTACTAACAGAGTAGATTTTTACTAATGAAATATTTTAGGAGGATGGCAATATTCACAGGAATTTGTGTCTTGCATATTTTGTTTGGTGAATCATTTGGTTTTTTTCTCATATTAGTTGTTTTCCTCTGGAAAACTAAAAAAAAAATCAAATAGTAAAATGATTTTTTTTTTTTTGAGACAGGAAGAGCAGTGGCTGGCTATCACATGGCAGAACTACGTATCTTTCCGGTTAAATATTTACCAAGTAAGATCCTGCGTAATTTATTCAAGAAAGACATGTACTGGAACATGGTTAAGTTTTTTCCATTAGTAAAAAAGGATAGAATGGAATTTAAAAGGACTAATTTAGATTGATATCTGCTTTTGGAGAAGAAACTAAACAGTGGTTCTACAAAATGAAATTATTTCCCTTGCAATAAAAAAGAAAAGAACAGTAACCAAGAATCTCCAAAGAGGTCCTTTCTGATCAGTTGTTCTACCTGGATGTTTCAGAGGGCAAATTTTCTGCCAACAAAGAAGTTCTAGCAGATATCTCTGTGCTACAATATAATATTATGATATAAAACTGGCAAAGAGTCTTTTAAAGCTGAAAACACAAGTCTGCATTCAGACCTTCTTTATCTGTATATTTCTAACTCTATATGGAAAGAATTTTCTATTTCAAGAAGTTTATGATAATATTGCATAGTTAGTTTGGTAGACTATATCTAGTTTATTAGTAACTTGTTTAGCTGAAAAACAAATTCAAAACCAGATTCATTTTCTCTAATGTAAATAAGTGACCAGAATCAATTTTATTTTAGTTTCATTTTCACATATCCCTTTCCATGTAAGGTTATCTGGTATAATTATTTGAATATGATTATAACACTATTCAATATGCTAACATTTTAATTTACTGTCACTGTTCTGAAAAATAATATAATAGAACCTTTTTATTCTTTGCTCCATTTTTACTTTCTGGTAAACTTATCACTGCTGAAAATCTGTTTCAGGAGAAAAACAACACCCACAGCACATGAAATACGGAACAATTCTATCATACTTGCACATGTAAGTGCTTTAACTTAGGCTAAAAGGATCACTGAAGATCATTTGTTAATATGTGTAAAATCAGAATTCAGCTAGAATAAACATTTTAAGCACTGATTTACAGTGGCTTCCATGGTTCATATAAGGTTAAAATGAGCACATCCTACTGTCTGAAGTGAATGCATAAGAAAGATTAAGAAAAGCAAATTCTACTAACCTTGGTGTACTTAATTTTCAGATCTTTTAATGGTTCTGGCAGTGCTGGCATAACAGGAGCAGGATTGCTGTCTGAGCCATGCTTCTTCATGTTTTCAGTTGAGAAGTTTGAGGATGTTCCTGAAACACAGGTGAAATAAGGTATAAAGGGAATACGGTGATTTTTTTGCCCTGACTGAGCTCTTGGCTTTATTTGTGCTTTTTTATCTGAACCAGCCATGGTATATTTGCATACAGGAATATGATTGGATGAAAGAATTTATCGCAAAGAGAAAATGACACTACTTATTTTTATGACCAAAAGCAACAGCCTTTGGAGTGAGCTGAGACCTCGATGAAGCACATGCTGCTGAGACAAACTGCCGAGGCAGACACTCTGAATTCCTCACTGGGGAACAGTGTTTAAGGCCTCCTCATCTTACCTGCAAAATTGCTTTCTCTCAGCAGGCAGGTGTCCAAATTCTTAAGGAAGTTCTTCACGTACTTGAAAGCAGGTCTGAAGGTAAATATAGACTTGTTAGCTCTGAAAACAAACTAAGCCCTTTTTACCAGAAGGTTGATGAGAATAATTACCAGAGCTAGAAACCATTCATTAAAAAACAAGCCACCTTAGGTTACATTTTAATATATTCAGAGTACATTAGAAGTAGTGTAAGTAATGTCTGTTTTGTAGATCACAGAGAAACAGAGTGATACAAAATCCTTCATGCATTTTTCAAGAAATATGAACATAGGAGAAAAATGATCAATCCAGAAAAAAAAATCTCTGGGTAGAACTAAGCAAAAGTTTGTTGTTTATTTCTTCTAGACAGTACCACAAATTTAAGGACAAATTTTTTACCACAGTGTCCTTTGGAATATCTGAGTCCAAAACAAATTGTTCAGTAGGCTATGGTTTTCTACCCTGGGTGGGACACACTTTCCTGTTTCAATTATTCAATGAAAATCATATCTTGCACAGGCAAATAATTTTATAAGACACAAGAAACTCCATTCTTCCTTAAGTCCTACCTTTTCTGATTAGTGGTCTCGCAGAACTTGTTTTTATGTGTTGGGATTCTTACAAATGCATGGTGGATCCATGATTAAATAGGAAGAAATTACCTTATTGCTTTCATTAATACTACATAAATTCTTGGAGAACTCACTGCTCACAGTTAATTCATGTGTCAGGCATCATCTAAACCATCTGTCAATGGAGGACCTTTAACTAACAGATAAGACAGGACATATCATGAGCTTAATCTTACCATGTATTAATTATATTTCAAATGCTTTCTGAATTAAAGTGCATGCCATAATTATTACTGATGATTTTTAGTTTTGGACTTACAGTTTGAGTAAGAGTTTCTGAAATTTGGAAAATTTCAAATTATTTCTGTATAACAGAGAATTCTATTCTCACAATAGTTGTCTCTCAGTGAGATGTAAAGAGCTATGTGGACTGAAACAAGTTTCAGCAATTCACCTAGTCCTGTGAATGAAGGGAACCCATTCCTATTGTTAAAACAATGTGATATTGAATGTTACCTGCTCACTTATGTACTTTTGGATGCCTCTGTCATCTTTTCTGCCTTAGCTGCCAACTGTCTGGCTGATGATATCTGAACATAGAACAGTTCATTTGAAAGTTTTTTGAGCAGAATTTTCAGACTTTAACATTTTGGGTTACAGTATTTTCTTACCTTAAAGAATGTCTTTGAGTCTCATGTCTCATGCAAAACCCAGAATCTCTAAATTTTGTTCATTTTTATATGGAATATAACTTTTTCAACTATCCTTTTGCAGCAATTTTTTCTATTTTTTCTTTTCCATGCAATTTTCTGATTTAGACACGAAAGTCTAGCAATCTTCTTGCCACTAATTTCTCCATTAACAACAAGCAGTTTGTCTCTAGTTAATTCACCTGCCAATTGCTCAGATTTGCCTAACTGGAGATACAAAACAGAGATCAGTGTATTTCTCTGGTTTCAAGTAAAGCAAGAGATCTTTCTCACAGATGAGAGTGTTCTAAATGCATTCTCACATTTAGGTACTATTACATCCCCAAATTTTTAAAAAACTGTTTGATCTAGAAGTCAATTATTATAGCTTCTTATGAAAATGTTAGCATTTATCTTCTTTCCCTGTCTATAAAGGACAACCTGAAATTTATGTAGGCAGCTTTTAAAGATGCTGCTCTGGATGAAAAGTTTCAACTTTTCCAAACATGCTGGTAATCACTTCTTTGTTTTCCACACCATTTCTTCATTTAATACATACTTTAGCCTCTCTTTTCTCTTTCTGTTTCCCTCTTTTACCCTTGGATTTCATTAATCACTTTGGCTTTCCTATTTATTTTCAGCCTAGGAATGCTTTTAGCCTAGTGCAGAAATTATTTAATTTTCCTCCTATGCCGTGTTCCTGTTTATTGTAGTTTTCTGCTATTTTCATTCTAGAACTTTTTTCCCCATCCTGAGTGACATCCTTTCACATTTCACCTAAATAATGATGAGCAATTCAAGAACTATAACTATTTATAGGACTGTACTATTATTTCAAGTAGTGAATTATACAACACTTGGATATTGCAGCTATTGAAGCTTATATAGTTTTGTTGTTAATGTTTTCCTGGAAATGTTATATTCTGTCTAATTTTTTCCTTTCTTTTGGTCAATAATTTGATTCTTACTTGTTATCTGTTCACTGCTGAAGGACGGAACCCTAGTTACTCCACTCCCTGGCAAACTATGTGACATATTTTGTGACTTTGTGACAGTGCTTTCTATACTCCAAAGCATAACATTTATTCCAGTTCAAGACTACTGAGTTCCCCTGTTTAATACAAGTTCAGGGAGGAACAAGAGCAGAGGTGCACCGTGCAAGTTGTGATTAAGGTGTTATATGCCTCCTGAATGGCATTGGCCACAGTGACACACAACAGCAATGGCTGCATGAACTTTAGGTCTGACTCAGGTCGCTCTGTGTCAGGAAGCTAAGTAAAAGTTTTATTCTACAAAAAAGTTGTAAATACTTTGTCTGTGTGGCTCTTCTCAAAGATTTAAAAAAAGATTATTAATAACCAAACACAGCATACCATATTACAAGTTCTAATATTTGACCATACAGTGGGATATCAACAACATTGTAACATTTTTATTGAGTTCATTGTAGTCTACGTGGGCAAACTATTGGGCCTATATTGAGGTTCATTGCAGCCCCATATTCATTAATAAGATATAATTTAAGAACCAGAAGTGCGCAGGTGAAGGCAGAGTTTCTATTTGGGCTAGCTGGCAATCCCAAAAATGAAAACAGAGTGTCAGAAGAACAAGCCAGATGTGATATGTGACTGAATTCTTGTCCCTAATCACAGTGCTGGTACCATCTGTAATGCCCTGGCCTTTCCCAGCTGCCCCAAGATATCAGTCCAGAAGCAACTTTTGATTCTACTTGACATTTTTATGTTAGTGTATGCTGAGCCAATACTGCCCAAAAGCCATTCTTTTGTTCTATGCCCTTCTAGAATTAAATAGAGAAATATTTACTTTATATTATACAAGAAGATTATTCTGGGAATTTAGTTTATCCAGAAATTATTTTAGTTTTTCTAAAGGCCATAAAATATTGGGATTTTACATGCCAAAAGTAGACACAAACTTGTATTTTGTCTAAATATTTTTTTTTCCCCTTTCCCTTTCTTTTTCCTTTTGTTTTTTTTTTTAGTGAATGCCAAATTTTTTTCCAAGTTCCCACAGTCCGGGTGCCTCCATTCTCCAGCAATCCAGGAAAGTTGACTTAATCTTTTCATAAAGCTGAAATTGTAATCATAGCAGTAAGAAAATATGGTCCTTAGGTTTCTACAATAAAAAAACCCTTGGCCTTCATATGTTTGATCATTTAAGAAATCTATTTCTTATTTTGTTGTAGACATGCTCAAAGCTACATAGATCAGATAAGATTGCATATATTTAATTTGAACCACCTCTAATGTCAGACAGTGAAAAAATTTTATTGTAGGTAAACAGAAAATAGATGTTCTCTACCTTTGGGTTTTGTCACTTACAGCTCCGGAAACATTTCAAAATGAATCTCTCTCTCACCCAGTGATCAATCAGAATTACACCCTGAATTCCACAACTACTATCCCCTCTAAAAGGGGACATAACACCCTAAGTAACCTCTACAAAGTTGTTATAATTTAAAACACTGAAGGTAAATAATCTTCCATGATGACTAATACCATACTGTCCAAAGTTCTCTGGGGAGGAGCTGCACAGAATACACTGCTGCACTCCACCATTTGGTAGCTGTATTTTATCACCTGTGCTGAATTTAGACTGAGTCTTGAATCCTGAAGTACATGCCTACACCTCATAAAACCTCACAATTAAAAAAAAAAAAGAAGAATATCTGTTAGACAATATCACTGCTACTAAAAATCCTGATTTTCTGAAACATGTCTTCCAAATGCAGAATATACAGGGGGTTCAGAAAGGGAATTATTCAGGGATTTGAACAGATCTCCCACTGGTACTGACAGAAATGAGCATTAAGTTAGAAGTGAAAGATTTAAGGATCAAACTCACCAATATAGGGTTTAAAAGTGGAAATCACTGAGATTTGCAAAATCACTGGATTCTCACTCTGAAATTCTTTATGCTTTTCGGTGACTTTCCTTATGGCACTGCATTAATGGCAGCAGAACAGAAACAGTGGTCATTGTTTAGTGTGATGTGGAAAGGCAGACATATCAGAAATGAGGCAGGACTGGTGTGAAGTTCATGCTTTTTTTCCCCATCTAAATTGAGAGTCCAAATTTGTGTGGGATGTGCAAGTTCTCATAACTTTATTTGCAAAGCATTGAAGCCAGAATGACAAGATTTTCAAGGCTGCAGAGCAAATTCCTTTGGCTTTTGCAGCACGCTGAAAATCCAAGTGTTCCTTCAAAATAATTACCAGTATCTCTGAGCACAACTAGCAGTTCTTGAGTCATTATAAAATTTCTGTGAGATATATGCTCATGGAGTGAGGCAGTAGAGAGATGCATATCTATTTATTTGAGTTTGAACTCTGTTAGTGAAAAATCTTTCCCTTTTTCAACATGGGCAATAACTGTATAGGAAGAAATGTCTTGGAATACATTTCTCCATTCTCTTCACTCTCATGACAAGTGACAAGATCCGAGGAAATGGCCTGAAGCTGAGTCAGGGGAGGTTTAGGTTGGATATCAGGAAATGGTTTTTCACTCAGAGGGTGGTTGGGCACAAGAACAGGCTCCCCAGGGAAGCAGGCACAGCAGCAGGCCTGATAGAGTTCAAGAAATGTTTGGACAATGCTCTCAGGCACACGGTGTGACTCTTGGGGATGATCCTGTGCATGGCCAGAAGTTGGACTCAGTGATCCTTGTGGATCCCTTCCAACTCAGTGGAACCCCTTCTATTCTTCTGTGATTCTGTGACTTTCATCTCACAGTGGCATGTCAAAAGTACAAGAATAAATTGTAACATTGGGTAGGTTTAGGCTGCTGCATTTCGTCACACAAGTTGGAGGGGAGGGATGCCGTCCAGAGGGACTTGGACAGGCTTAGAGGTGGACCTGTGAGAACCTCATGAACTTCAACAGTTCTGCATCTGTTGCATTTGGGGCAATCCAAAGCACAAAAACTCTGTTGGCAAAGAATAGATTCAGAGCAGCGCAAAGGAGAAGGACTTCGGGGTGTTGGTGGATGAGAATATCAACAGTTTTTACAATTTGCACTGGCAGCTCAGTAGGTTAAACTCTATCCTGTGGTGCACAGTTAAGAATGAGGCCATCAGGAGGAGGGAGGCATTTCTGCCCCTCTACTCTGCACTCAGGACACTGCGCCTGAAACATCGCACCCAGCTCGGGAGTTCCCAGATTAAGAAGGACATGGAGATGTTGGAACAAGTCCATGGAGCTGCTCAGAGTGCTGGAGCACCTCCTGTGTGGAAACTGGCTGAGAGAGTTGGGGCAGTTCAGCTTGGAGAAAAGAAGGTTTGGGGGAGACCTTGCAGCAGCCATCAGAAAAGGGGGCCTGGCACAAGAAAGCTGGAAGAGTGAATTCATATGAGGGCATGTCATGACAAGAGGTAATGGGTCTAACTGAGAAAAGGCAGGTTTAGATCAGGTATTAGGAAGAAATTATTTACTGTGAAGGTGGTGAGGCACTGGGACAGGTTGCCCACAGAGGATGTGGCTGCCTCTACCCTGGCAGTGTTCAAGGCCAGGCTGGATGGGGCTCTGAGCAACCTGGTGTAGTGGGAGGTGTCTCTGCCCATGGCAGGGGGGTTGGAACTAGATGATACTTAAGATCCCTTCCAACCCAAATCATTCTATCATTTTTAGAATTATTTATTTTTCTTTCTGCTAGTTGGATACCTGCTCATTGTAGTCTATTTTTTTTGTAGCATGAATCATAATGTACATTGATTTTTGGAAACAGATGTTTTATTTTTGTATATAGGACAATTTACATGTAAAATAATGATGAAAATGTGATCATAAAATAATCAAAATAAAATAAAAGGAAGTGGATATAGTATGGGACAATGAAAGAATGAGTAGTGGTTCAGGAATTATTAATTTTAAAAAACATTGATCTATAGAACCCACTTCAGTTACAGGAAGTAATATTCTTCATAATATTAATTAGAAGGCTATTTATTTCATCACTGCAGCATTTCTTAAGAGTTGCAGGAATATTTGGAAGAGTGTAGTATATTTCCCTTCCTTAAATTGAAATTAATTGTAATTTTTTTGTCTCATTTCTTCAGTTTATCATAAAAAATCTTACAAAAGTAAAACGTATAACAGTTTCTGTGAAGAAGGCAATCAAGCAAAAAACTCATGAAAAGAACTCAGTGTAATCTGATGCAACAAAAATGTATTTATATTTCTAGAGAAAGAAGGAAATTCTCACAAAACTGGGATAAGACCTGTAAAAATACATTACTGACTTGTAAAGATCTGTCTCTACATTTGCCCTAAAGTATGTAATATAATCAATTCTATTTCTCTCATATCAATAGAATTTTTGTACTCTTCTAATTCCTACCTATTATTCAATCCTGACGTAAAATATTTGCCATAAGATCATGGAACGAGTCAATTAATAAGTTTTCATATGACAAAAGTATAGATTTTTCAATTTGGCTAAATTAGTTTTCATGTTAACTGAACAATAATTAATTAATAAATATAAATTGCTTTTCTGACTTTGTGATAAAAGTTAGTCAACATTTATATCTCTTTTGCAATACTGGACAGAATATCTGGTCTGAGAAAATGAGAACACTTAATAGAACAATATTATCACAAAAATACATTAGTTAATATATGAGTACAGTTTATTATAGACTATAACTCCAGTCTTGGCAGCATAGAATGACTCATATTTAGAGTGTCTTTTTGTGAACCAGAAAAAATGTATTCCTGTTTTTCCTGTTAAAAATTAAACTAATTTTTTAAACCTTTTTTTGGTACACAGTTCAAATGAGTGAGCAAGTAATAAGTAATGCAATAGTTTGAAGCCTTCTCAAATAATTGATTACGAATAAGGAGAAAGATTTTATGACACAGATCACAGTAAAAGCTCTTATCAGTGAACTTCATGAATAATTTGATGCAAATCAATAGAGTGCGAAGGCAAAAGTGGTCAGGGTTAGATCAGAATCAGTCCCAACACTAGTTATTAACCTACATTGTTAGCAACAATTACTGCCAAGTAATTTTCAGCATTTCCTCCATGAACCTTTGTTTCAAAGCCAAGTTTTAGACAGCCTCAACTGATTTTACATAATTGCTACGTGTGCTTTTTAAGCCTCTGTGAAGTAATTGTATTCTTCAGCTATGAAAGGCTCACAAGTGAAAATAACCCTCTTTCTAATTTTAAAGTTTTGAAGAGCTTGTAGAGAAAGTTTCTGTACAGCTAAAAGGAAAAAATGTCAGAGGTGTATTTAACATCTACCTCTTTCTTTGATATTTAGAAACAATTCTCTGAATGACTATTCCTTAATTTCTTTACATCAGTTTTAATTATCTTAATATTATCTTATATTAATTATCAACATCATCATAACTACAGTGGTTTTGAAGGGTTTATTTTTGTGTGTTTTTATATAGGATGTATTGGGTCCTGAATTCTCTGCAATGAAAAAATCCAAATATTTTTACTAGAGCTGACTGCCTTTTCCACACATCATGGTAGTTAACTGCTAGAACAGAATTTGAAACTCGCAATTAATAGAAGACATCAAAAGGATGTCTGCTGAAGTAGCAACTGAACTGATGTAAAACTAATATGAAGTCCATGATTATTCATTTTTGTCATCCCATCCCCCCTCTCCCTACTCTAACTTGCTATTTATTATTTATACTATTATTTCCTGGAAGTTCCTACAGAGCTGGCTAGAAGCCATGCATCAGATAAATAATCTTCAGTTCAAAACACTCCTTTAAAACTCTTGAAGTGTAATGAGAAATGCTAAGAACCATATTTGCAGTAGGAAAGTGACTTATTAGGAATAAAAAAAACTTGGCACAGTGATTAATCACGAAGCATTTCCAGATTGATTGTGACACTCGAGTACTTTCCTTGTATTGTAACGTCAATGGAGGATTTGGATGGATTTCCAACTCCTCTGTTTCCCAACTTTTTAGTTTAACTTAAACAAACAAACAAATTATATGAAGCAAGACCTGCCTTTGTTTGCAAATTTCAGGGAGGTTTCTGTGGATGCTGTCAGAGATTGCTGTTTGCCACGAAAAGTGAACTTTAACCAAGTTGTAAATCTGCATCTCGGGTCTGGGGGGCTATGACTCAGAATTGAAATTCCAAAATAGAATCAAACTTTTGCAGCACATTATGAATGGTCTCTGTTTTTCAGTTGATAGAATCTACTTTCCTTTTAAGATAATTAAGATTTATGTTATCTCCTGTTCTGTAGTGAGTTGGCCACAGTAGCTTGTCATTTATTATTCCCGTTTATTCTCTTCTTTGTCATGGTCACAGAATCACAGAATCACAGGATCTGCTAGGTTGGAAAAGACCTTTGAGATCATCAAGCCCAACCTGTGAGCTAACAACACCTTGTCAACGACCATGGCCACCTCCAGGGACTGTGACTCCACCACCTCCCTCGGCAGCCCAATCCAACTCCCAGTTGCCCTTTCTGTGAAGAAATCTTTCCTAATGTCCAAACGGTTGTAATCCAATTGTTGTGTGTTTGTTTGTACTGTTGTGTGTATGCTGCTCATTAGCATCCCTGGTGAATGAGAGTTAACAGCTTAAAGCAGTGAACTAGGATTTTTAAAAAGATGAAGTGATCAGTCTAGCATCCACTGAACGCTGTCAAGAGCTTTCCCATTGTCTTGTGAATCTTCGGAAGGAGTAGTTTTAAGTCCTGGTAATCATCTAATTAAATGATTGCATTTAAAAAAGAATATGAGTTGTGACAAATTTGAAGTATATTAGTAGTTTCTTTAAGATCCCTTGAATGCATTTCAGGATGGAAAATAGATGATAACAATCTAGTACAGGAAACCAGGCTAATAACATACACTTTGGAAACTAATCCTCTGCTTTTCTACAGAAACCTGTTAGCCACCAGAATTACAAATGCAAACTCAGCAAGTGTAAATCTCGTGAGCAGCCAAACTTACAGTGAAAACCATATCCCTGTATGTGCTGTGTGGCATTATCCACTTTTCATATAAAATTAGAAGTGTGGTTTTCTAGATGTGCTACCTGTGTATGTATTTGTTTTTTATTGCAGATATAGGTAGAACTAGATTGACTTTTTGGGACTGATTCAATAAATGTATTTCACTTCTCTTCTAAGAAGAAAATTAGAAAAAGAAGGAAGATTCTTTCTTAAAACAGAAAGAATGTTTGAAGTGGGAACATTGCAGTCCAATAAAATGTTACAGTACTTAAATAATTTATTGTAATTCTGAGGAAAAAAAAGTGCCTGCAAATATTTTGTGATTGGAGAAAGAAGGAGTAACTATTTTTCTTTTGTCCAAGAAATGTGGGGTGTGTTCTGCTCCTCTTTTCATAAACACATTAAACCTTACAGTCTCAGAGTATTTTTTCTCTTGTTCCATATTTTGTAATATTAATTTAATGTTCTGATTATCTGTGGATGCAGCCCCAGTAATCCATGTAACTAACAATGTAAGTAAACCTCTTTTTTAAATGATTTTTGTGTAACATCATCTGCTGCTGAAGTGTCCTAAGAAAAGATTCAAGTTCAGACCTTTAAAGCAAATCTCTGAGGAGTTTTATATATTTAAAAAAAAAATATAGATTATATCTATTTTGATTTAACTGCACCAATTACAAAGCAGTAGAATAATTAAAAACATCCTTATTTCTTTTAATTTGTGTAAGAAAAAAATATGAGAGCTGAGAACATCAAGATTTCTTATTCTTGAGAAAAATAAGTATGTTGATAACATTTTAGTATCTTTTTCAAGATCTTGCTGAAGTCTGCCAAATCCATATTCTCTGGCATATTCCCTCGGTAGTAAGAATGCTAGGTGTTATGCAGAATAATTATACTAAGTACTAAAAAAGGTCTTTGAATTGCCTGGATGATAGTTGTACTCTGAGGTGATAATGCTTGAAATAAGCTGAAATTTACTTGGATGGTCAGCACATCATGCTGGAGAAATCAGAGGCAACAATAAAGGCAGGAGACAGAGGTCAAAAGCAGAGTTACTGTTTATTCCTTTCATTTTTTCAATGAAAAACAAGTGACAAGTAGCTAAAGTTATAAATCTGACTTGAAAAATTAAACTATTGCTTCTCTTAATTGTTTGGTTAGTTTGCCAGCCTTCACTGACTCAGAGGTTTTGCATTCAGTGGAAGACAATATTTAATCTTTCATAACCAACATAAATTCACAGTTGTTTTGCTCAGGATAAAGTTTACATAAAACTACTCCTTTACTATCGTTGTCAAGAAAGATTTAAAATTTCATCTCAAAACTAAGTAAAATTCTGGTGTTTTCTCAAAATGTCCCCTGAAATTTTGTATTAATTTGTCATAGGCAAGTATGAAAACTTTTACCTAACCAGAAGGTAAAAAAGGGAGAGATTAAAGGGAGAAGCAGCAGAGGAAGGAGAGATTAAAAAACTACATACAAGCTAAGTTTTAGAACACTAATGAAAATAAATAAAGTTTGGAAGAGATGAAGATTTAGCTACTGTGGGCTACGATATGAACGAGAATAAAAGAGAGTTTTATATATTATTTATATAGTATTTATATATATATCTACTTAAACGAGCTGCGTGAATGTAAGCAAACTTATTAGGAAAGATCTCAATAGGAAACTTTGGTTTTGTAGTTTGGACTCTGAGTACTTTCCCATTCTAGCTTAATGATGGCTAAATCCTTCTTTTGCCACCTCAGTGAGAGCATAAGCACACAAATTATATTTGCTTGCAGCGGATAAACATCCATACCTCTGTGATGTGCCTTTTGAAGAGAAATGTTCCCAAAGCAGTTGAACAATTTTTCAACTGCTGGAAGTTGGAGCTCGAACTGCAGTTCCACTTTTCTGTACAGAAATCAGGGTTTTCTCTGGGACGTACAACTTTTCTTCCATTGTATTCTAGTCACTTACCTTCAGTAGCTGGGGGCATACAGGGGCACTCAGTCTCTTTTCTAACACTGAAACTTCTCACTTTTTCATTCACCATTCCATGATACATCTGCTTTCCCTGTGTCTTGTTTTAAATCACTGCAGTACACTAGAAGTGGTAAAGCTGACAGCTAGATACTCAGAACACTATATTATGTTGTATTTTGTTCTTCTCTCACAGATAACAGTTGCACTGATGAAACGGCACTATCAGTTTGGAGTCTACTGTCTATGAATCCTTAAAATTTCTTGTCTGTTTTTTGGAAGATTAACTTTCCTTTTTTATTCTTTCATCAACAATAACCCTTCAGCAAAATCCACATAGCTGATTTCTTGTGAGAAATAAAATTTTAAAAGTAATTTAAAATGTACTTGCAGTAATTATGTAGTACCTGCGTGATACCTGTGTAATATTTTCCAGTATTATAAGTTCTTAGAAACTCAAACCTCCCTAAACATTCCTTTGCAAAGTGTCCTTCATTGCCAAGGACACTTAATGATGGAAAATAACACTGTCATGTTTCTGTGAAAAGAGAAAAAAATTTCTACTCAGTAGTTTTTCTCAAAACACTACTCATGAGTGTTCTGAGAAAAACTGTAGAATGGTTCACTGAGGAGAAATTATATGAGATTCAAGTGCTGTAATTTCCAAAGAAGAGGAAGAAAAAAATTAAAATGAGAGCAAGTTTATCTAGCTAGAAAATTCAAGTTCATATAAAGTCAAAGAGTACTATTAAATTGTCACAGGATGGAAGTAAATTTATCAATATTTTTAGTACTCACAGTTCAGAAATGTTCAGTGCTTGAGGAATTTCATTTTCAGTTCACGTAATACAATCACAATTATTTAATCATAGGCAGCAGTTTTTGGATGAAAGGACAACCAGTTTAAGTTCTGAAAGACAAAGTGCAAAAGATTCTTTGACAGTATTTTTCTCATGATTTATTTTCCCATTTTTTCCCTTTGTGACAGCATGTCAAGCAAAATAATATGAACATTTTTTTTCTATTATAAAGTTTTGTCTTGTTTTGGTGTAGCTACACTGGTGCAAATAAAGCATTTCAATACAAGACAACATCCAATCCACTAACTGCTTTTTAAGAGGGTAGAGAAATAGCTATCTTGCCATGCTACCTCTGTGGCAACTGCAAGAGTGAATAAGGGTGAAGTTTCAATAGGCATTTCAAATCCATTCCCTTTTGTCCTATCCAATCCCTAATTCCATCACAAACTGAAGTATAGAATCAGTTAAATAATATACACTGACAACATATTCTGAAGGCTATGTACTTTAGTACAATATTCCATTGTTCAGTTTATAAATATATCAAAAAGGATAGTTCTTAAAATTTGTTATGGCAATTTGTTTTAGAAAAAGTTTTCAAATTTCAAACACATCAAGAATGTCATAAGTTCACAAATATCCCCAAATAAAAGTTCTCTATGTCCTTTTTCATTTTTCTCCAGACCTGACCACAGAATAAGAAAAACTTCCTTTGCACTAAAAACATATTATTTCTCCGGGCTCCAAATTTTCTTTACTAATTTTGGAATAAATATTAATGCTAATGGAAGTTAAAAAACAAGACTAATTAAATTAATTGACTCAAATTAAAGTTAAAACAATACTCTAGCAACAAAGAAAATATACTAGCGTGTATTATGACATTTTTTCAAATAGGTTTGTTCCTGTAGCTATACAGACAATATGGAACATTCAGCATGCATATTAATGATAGAAAGTACTTTGCCTGATGGTGAGCATTTGCAGAAGCCTGGAGTCTGTGTAATGCCATGCAGTGGATTAAAAAGGAAGTGTTTGTAAAAACGATGGTCAGTGTTGAAAAACTGAAAGGATATTTGGGTGGTTAACTCCATTACAGTAAGAATATGCCTACTTTTGTCCTAATAATTTCAGTTATCTCTCTCCATGATTAGAATAGAAAGGCATTCAAATACCTCTTGATAAAAGATGATAGAAATTTTTGTATAGATTTTTATGCTACTATATCAAGATGCAAAAATTTTTGTGTACAGAGAGCTGTACTCACTATCTAAATAATTTTCCAGCATTCAATTAACAGATTAAGGCTTATTAATCATCAAAATTTCCTACTGAAACTCTGACTTCTGAGGAAATCAGCAATCCAATTAATATTCTGCATGTTCCTGTGCACAAGATGATTCTGGTTGATCGTAGTTAGTATTTTTCTATATTTAGCCTAAAAAATTCTTTGAGTTCACAAATTCTGTTGCTACAGCTCAAACATTATGAGCTTCATTGACTTCGTGCTTTCATTGCCTCTTTTCTGTTTTCCTGGATTTTTTTGTTTAGCTAGCAGTATTTGCTTTTATGTACTTTTCAGCAATTTGTCTGAACACATAAGCAATGAATTTTCAAATAATTCTTAGTCTGAGTTGTAATCCTGAGGTGAATTTAAGTACTATATCAAATCCAAAAAGACCATTGTTTCAAGTGTCAAAATACACTGTTTCTTCTTACAAGTATATTTATTTCTCTGAATCTGTATGTCTCAAGAATAAGTCAAAATCAACTGCAATGCGAGCACAAGCATTAGCAGCACATGATAAACTATCATCATGCCAAACTGATTTAGAGTAGTTTTTATATCAAAGTTGTTAATCCACTAGAAGCAGTGTCTCCTAAAGGATAATTTATAAAGCAATTTGCTTTATGTTTTTGTAATATCTTGGGTTAGACAGCCACATGTATGAATAGCTATGTGCCACTAACACCTAAAGGACACAAACACCTTTGCGTTACCTGTGCACTTTAAAAGTTACATTTCTCTTGGTTCTGTAGCTGTTTATTATCTTATCCTGCATTCTGAAGCTTCCACAAAGTGTCATGCTGAGTGTGGCTCAAACTGAGCTTGCTGTCGAAGCTGTGTCTGAGCTGAACTTCAGAGGCAGCAGTGGGGTGAGAACACTCAGGACCGTAGATTCTGCTTTGTATTACGTAACAATTTCCTAGTCATTCTTCTCAACTTGTGACAAATGCTTGCCCTGGTTTATTACATAATAAAATGTAAACTTCTTAGACCACAGCACTATCTTTCTCCTTCTCTTGCCATACCAGTCTATATGTTGATGGAAGACAGGGGGTTTTTGTGCACTGCACAGAAAATTGTGCAGTTTTAGGCGTGGAACATCTTCAGGGCTGGAATATCAATTTGTCACTAGGAAAGCTACAATATATGATAGAACCGTGGTTCTAATCTGAGCATGTGAAGGGATAAATATCTTTACTCTTAAAAAATCACCAGTATGTTTACTCTATATGTGATAAAGTGGAAATGATTTCCTGCCTTTCTAGAAGTTTTTACTTTCTAGATACCTTTTTGATAGATTTTAGATTAATTCAGTTTTACTATTTTCCCATAATATTTTACCTTCTGAACAAATAAGGGATTTATATGAATTCATACAAGTTTTATGGCTTCCATGTAGCACTGAAAGTGATATAGTCTCAGATGTCAAAACTTCATAAAATTATTAATGTCATCGCTCCATAAAATTATTAATGACATCTAGTAGAGAGATTTTTAAAGTAATGGATTTTTATTAAAGTACATGTTTATGCCCTTTTCTTACACCACTTTTACATTGTGATCTAAAACACATGTAGAAAGATTGTATAAATTAAACAGTCCTAATTATTAATACTGAAATAGAGGTGTTGCTGTAAATTCTTTTAATTCCATGGGTGAAAAAAGAACAATTTTTCTTCTGTGGTGTAAAGTAGACCCACAACAATCACTACATTTTTGTGTTCCTATAGTAAAAAAGATCAAACAGAGGAACATTACAAGGGCCAAATCTGTCTTCTTGCTGGATTTAATGCAGTTCGTACAGAACTGTACCAATAGCTGGGGAAATGAATAAAAAGTATATTAAAAAGAAATTGTAAAAAAACTCCTAAACTTCTTGCAACATCTCCTTATGGAGATGTTTGGCCTCACATTTTCTGTGTTCAGCTAGAAACTTGTTGCTCCCCTACCCCCTAATAAAACCTTCAAGGATGCCTTTTTGAGGGGATATTATCTTCTCCAGTGCTGTAACACTCTGGTATGTTCTGATAATCAAGCTCATACTTTTTCATTCATTAAGCATTCCTTTTGTGTCTCATTACTGTGATGTCTTCTCTGTCATAAAGAGATGTTTCTGGCAGAAAGGAAATTAATTTTTCTCAACATGTATAATGACATTTTGATGGCAGTATTTTCAATGTCTCTGTTGCCTTTTTTCCAATAGATTTTTCATTCTATATCCTGGAGATCAGATTTCAGAAAAGACCATAGCAAGTCGTTTAACTTTAAAGCTTTGTTACATTAGCATTGCTAATTAATGAATAAATTATTAACACAAATTACTGCCACACAACTTCATATGCATGCAGGCACATACATACCAAATCAGCAATTTAATGTAACAATTACTATAAATGTGTCTGCCAATAATTAATGAATCTTAAACAACAATTTTTGAAGATGCAAACTTTATATATTTATGCATTTACATATACATATATAAACAGCCTCATAAACACTCAAAAGTACTCACATATAGGTTTAATGCAGGCATGTATTATTATTATTTTGTATCAGTTGCACAGCTATACCTGTCTTTCCTAAGCATACATTTCATCCAAAGAGCACCATATGCAGTCAGTCAAAAAATGTAAGGCCTTACCTTCAGAATGAGGGCTTGATTTCTTAGATGTGTTATACTTCACTTCCACAGCACACTCTGCCCTAAGGTCTGTGATCAGCACTACAGACAAAATACCAGGCATGACCTCTATATATACACAGTTCAGTAATAAGTGAATACTTAGATTCTTGTTTCAGTTCGACATTTATCAAATGATATTACTCTTAGAAAGAGATCCTTCAAGCAAACAATCTCCATTGAATTGGGAGTGATCTTGATGATACACTTGGGAAAAAAAAGGACCTTATTGTACAACACAGCAGATGAAAATACCCGCAGCCATTGCACGTACCACTCATTCTGTTGACCATGTAATATACATTGTCATTTTGACATGTAGACTATTTCTCTTCCTCTATCACCTCCATGTCAATCCAATTCACTCATTCTTGCCAATGATGAAATGAAAAAAAAAAGGGGAAAAAAGGAAAGGAAACAGGGAAAGATTGTTATCCCAGGTCTGCATTTGCGGAACATTTTAAAGCCATTTAGATTAACCATTGGGAAGATGTTAGTCTAGATAAGAGAATCCCCACTGGTTTTCTGTCTCCCTTAAACAATGAAATCACGTAGTTGTGTCTGTGCCTCTGTTTTGGATTGTTCTGTTTTAACACATAACAGATTGAGGGCTGCCTACTATTCCTAATTAACTCAAACTAATGAGAGAGTGGGTGGAGGGAGTGCCAAAAAAAAAAAAAGAGATCATGGGTTGGAAGAGATTGAATTACAACTTAAAGGGGATGGAGAAAGGAAAAGAAAAAGGGAGAAGGGGGAGGACATGCAAATACCATTAAGGCTGAAAAGTAGGGGAGAGAAGCGCCTGAGAACAGATTTGCCTTTTATTTCCAACAAAAGGCAAAGAACATTTTTCCTTGCAAAAAAAGCAAGGAAACATAAGCAATCCAACATTGCACTGATGTTAGATTCTTGCTTCTTTTTAGAAACTACTTCAGCACCCACTGCTGTCCTGGTTCTGCTCTCACTCTCCTATTACCAGTAGTCTGTTGTTGGGCTTGATATCACAGCCTGGTAATTAAACCAGTTTTGAGATAAAGCAAGTGAAAATCAATTTTCAGGTGTGCACATGCTGTGTGAAATACCATGCTTAGAAGGATACCTTTTTGCCCCAGGCCCAGAGGAAGACTCTGGTCAAAGCTCCCATGTTTCTGTGCCTGAGGTCTCCTTTCTCGAGGGGCCAGGATGAGGATGGGAGCCTGCAGGAGGCAGAGAGGACGACAGGAATGTGTTTGCTGTGGCTGCAGCTGAGGCCGTAGGACTGCCTGGAGCAGGACCTCGCCTCTTCAATGGATGTCCCTGCTCCATTCATTCAGGCTGGGCCAGAGAAAAGAGGGGCAGAAAGCAACGTGAGAAGTAGAGGTAGAAGGGGAGAGCGGGTCATGACAGGGAGCTGGGCAGGCTGGCAGGGGAAGTCACTGGGGATCGGGTAGAGAAAAAGAAGTGCCATGAAGAAAATACGTTGTCAGACCAAGAGAGGGGAAGAGATCAAATGAGTCAAATTTTCCCATTAGGAAAATGAGGGAAAGACTGAGAAAGCAGTGAGAGAGCTCATTGAAAACAATGAGGAGCTGGGTGAGGAGGAGTTTTAGCAGGCAGTGTGCTGTGGGGAAAGGAAGGTGGGAAAGGAGAGGGGTGGGAGAGGCAGGGGATGTAGCCTAGCCCCTACACTCAGCCCAGAGCCAGGAGCTCCTGTTGGGCTCTATGCCTGTGTGTGCCTGCACACACCTGTGCACAAGCACTTGCTTCCTCACCATGGCTCAGACTGGGGTTAATGACAGCAGTGATGAGTTTAGGGAAAGCCATGGGGATGTGACAGGTAAGCAGGAAGAAAACAGTCAGCTTGCTTTGGCTGGCTGTGGTTATTTGCATCTAACAAGGCCAGGCTGTTGCCAGGCTCTGTGCAGATGAAACGAAGCAGTGGGCTGCAGCAGGGCAAAGGACACGCCACAAAGTCCTGACAGGCTGAGGTGTGACCTGACGAATCCTAACCACCCTGGACATCCTCAGGACAGCGAGGGGAGCGGCGGCGTGAGTGCAGGGTGTGGGACACAGCCTGGACTTGGGCTTGGGGAGAAGAAGCTGGGTAGGGAGGACAGGAAAGAGGGTTCTACAACACCTTGTTTCAGACTGAACACAAATGTAAATTTAATTACAAATTCAGCCAATAGAGTACATAACTTTGCACCAAGGTTTTCTTAGATTATTTTTTTCTTTGTCACTTTTTTTCACATAGGGAAAAATAACTTTAAAAATTCCAACATCTTCATCTCATTAACACCAGAGGAGATTTTTTGGCTTGGGTTTTTGTTTGCTTTTTTTTTCAGCTTGTGTATTTCCTGGGAGCAGGGTGTGTCCTGTATAAGAGAGATATGAAAATTAGCTTTTGCAATATATTCTGCAACACAGGCAAATCATAAAACAGCCTAATTTCTGTGCCCTACATATATAAGCATCTATATATTTGCAATCACTAAGTGACTTTGGACACGCATAGGAATTAACATACTCCAAGGGAGAAGAGGTATGGCCACAATTATCATAAGAAAACATGATGTAGACAGTATAGTTGGAATATTCTTTTTACAGATATGTGTATATGTCCAGGTCCACATGGGCCAGAGAATTTACTTACCTATAAATATATCTCATTTGAAAACTTTTAGGAGAAGCTGTTGTAGTACGCTGAGAGCTGTTCTATTTCAACCTGCCTCTAACACTAGCGTTTGACAAAGCAAATAAAAAAGTAGAGTGTGAATTCTAGTTTTAAATTCAAAAGTAATGGAAGGAAAATTCCAGTTACCTTTAAACAGCTCCTCCCATGGGAACTGCAGATGTACTGCTACAAGGCTTAAAAGCTAGCCACCAGACATATGAAGGAATGCATATGTAGGTGTAGAACAATAATGTTTTGCATTCCCTGCTATCATAACTTCCTAAAAAAAAGGAAATAATGATAGAACATATTAACTCAGTTAGAGCATGGTACTAATAATGATGATCCTTTTCAGTCCCTTCCAACTCAGAATATTCTGTGAATGATTACTGAAGAGAAAAAGAGCATATTTACTACAGTTCATTTCTCTTAGTAATGTAAAGCCAGTAGATTATATTTTTGTTCTGAGTAAGGTAGATTTGACCCTAAGAGAGAGGACAGGTCCCAGTTGACTGGAAGCTGGATAACTTGGTCCTAATTTCAAAAATGGCAAAAAGGATGACGCTGAAAGCTATAGGCCTGTTAGTGTTGCTAACGGTGCCCAGTAAAGTTATGGAGAAGATTTTTCTGGAAGGTATTGAAAGACACCTAAAGGACAACACAGTCACTGGTCACAGCCAGTACAGCTTCCTAAGAGTGAAGTCCTGCTTATCACACCTGATTTCCTTTTATGACAAGGTAAACCACCCAGCTGATCAAGGAAAGGCAGTTTGTGTTACCTTTTTGGACTTCAGTAAAGCTTTCAATGCTCATTTCCCCAGTATCCTTCTGGACACAATGTGTGGCACACAGCTTGCTAAACACCTCATGAGATGGAGGACAACTGGCTCATGGGTGGGCCACAAAACGTTATAGTGAGTGGGGGGATGTCAAACTGTTGACCTGTCACTCATGGGGTTCTGCAGGTTCCATCCTTTTCCATGGCTCTTCAACATCTTCTTGGATGTCTTGGACGCAGGACTGGAAGGGATACTGAGCAAGTTCACAGAAAATACAAAGCTGGGAGGATCTGTTGACGCCCTCAAAGGCAGGGAGGCCCTGCAGAGAGACCTCAAAAATTAGAGGGCTGGGCAACCACCAACTGTATGAAGTTCAACAGGGGAAAATGCCGAATTTCGCACCTGGGATGGAGCAGCCCTGGTAACATTTAATAAACTGGGGAATGAGACAATGGAGAGCAGTGCTCTGGGAGTCCTGGTCAGTGGAAAGTTGAATGTGAGTCAGCAGTGCCCTGGCAACAAGGAGGGCCAACCACGTCTCATGAATTCTTCTGTTTGGTGACCAGTGACAGAATTTGAGAGTGAAATTCTATGAGGGAGGTTTAGGCTGGATCTAAAATAAAAAGTTCTTCATGCAGACAGCTGTTAGGCACTGGAACAGACTCCCCAGGGAAGTGGTCACAGCACCAAGCCTGACAGAGTCCAAGAATCATGTTGACAGTGCTCTCAGGCTCATGGTGTTGCTCTTGGGGTGTCCTGTGCAGGGCCAGGAATTAGAGTCGATGATCCTTGTGGGTCATCACCTTCCAACTCAATGGAATCCCTTCTCTGCTTCTGCGATTCTAAATTTCATCTCACAATGACATTTCAAAAGTACAAGAATAAATTGTAACATAGGGTAGGTTTAGGCTGCTGGATTTCATCATGCAATCTCACACTTGGGATTAGTATTTTAGAGAAGCCATATGATGGTTAATATATGGTGTTAGTTGTAGTCACAGTCAGCTGGGTGCAGGATGCCAAAAAGGCAACTGTTTTACCATTTTTAGATATTATTATTTAAAACATAATATTTCTGCATACATGACACCATCCTGTCTCTTTTTACTGGAAAATAGACAGGTTAGAAATTATTAACAACACACAAAAACCTCAATATACTTGGTCTGTGTTTTTGCCAGTTTTAACTGGCAGATCCTTCTGTATTGCACCTGTGTGCATGCATACGTAAATGAGAATGATCAAATATACAAAGTTTTAAATTAACTTGTCTTTCTGAAATGGGTTTTCTACAGTGTACAATCATTTTTTTCCCCTTATCAAAGAGACTTTTGCACTCATTCATAAATCCAGATGAATGTTTTATGACAGCTGAAAAATTGCATTCATGAATAAAGAGGAGAAAAGGGAGAAGTGATGACAATTTGGCTGAAGTCCCAGAACAAATAGGCAAAGCTGCGTAAAGAACTGATATTAAACCTGTTACACACACACATTACATTACATATTTACACAAAGCTAATGCAGACAGTCCTGTCTCACTAGACTACTCCAGTGTATAATTCTTCTTTGGCTGAGTGAAGCTGTAACAGTCTGCTTTAACCATGGATAACCTTGCACAAAAAGCTGCCGGAAATGGCATTTTTTCAGCTGCTGTGAGACTTCAGAAACCAGATTGCCATAGGATTAGGCATCAAGTATTTGGCCTGTCTTGCTCTCAGGAAGGCTGAAAATGGATTGACAATATAAGGAAGGGATACAGCTCCCACTTGACACTTCTGCTGGTCCGCTTGCTGGAAGGAGTGTTAGATTAGTCTTTCCTTTTCCAAGAAAGAGGTGAAGCCTTAAATATCAACTTACACAAAATAACACTCAACACCCTAAGAGGGGAAAAAAAAGTGAAAATGTAGACCTCTGTTATAATCCTAATGTAGAAGAAAAAGGGAAATAGTTATATCACACTGTGTAAATTATGAAAAACTACATTCGGGTTACTGATATATGTTGGAATCAATGAAATTACACCAGATTAAAACTTTGTATCACACTTATCTGTAGCAGTCCTTCATTAAAGATTGACTTCCACTGAATAATATAGAATTTCTCATTCCTCTCATTCAAATCAAAGTATTATTTTTTAATTTCTGTAATTATCTTCAAGTTATTGAATCAACATTTGTTTTGGGAAAGACAGGTGCAAAGCCAAGCCATTAGTGTTTTCTGCATAATAATTATCATAGACTGCTTGGGCAAGTAAATTCAGAAATAAATTTAGCTTTTAAAAGACAATAAATATTCTACATGTATTAAAATTTTATCTGGAAATCCATTTTTAAACCAGCCCCCATCATAATATAAAAATGCCTTCAACATGTACCTTACTGCATGATAAGAAATATCCCATAGATATGTTGATTGTCAGCAACCACATGCACATTGGATTTCACATTTTACTAGAAAAAGTACTGTTCTGAAAATTTTGCAGGCTGGAGCCCAGTGAGTCTGTATGAGTATGCACCTCTCTCAGATTTCAGAGAGCATGAAAAAAATCAGTATCTGAAGTATAGCCTCTCCAATGTGGTATTTTACAAATGCTGAGGCTATGCAGATAACAAATCTAACCTCTCTTTTTAAAATAAAGATGGCATGAAAAACAGTCCCTTGGATTTTGTAATAGTTATTGGATCACAAGATATTCCATTCTGCTGCTATTTTGTGTCCTATTGCACTGTGCTAGGAGGAATTTCCTAAAGCAATTGCTTTAGCAAAGTTAGTTTCCGGTACTCTTACTTAATTGTAACCCAAGTGAAATGGTGCCAGTGCAATCAGATTTCTTGAAAAAATGTATAGTAGCCCAGGTGGAACGGTACCATCCTTACTGGACTGTGTGGGAAAAAAGCCCGGTAGCTCCCAGATTGGATTTTGGCCAGTATGGAGACTGACAGGTGACTGAAGAACATCGTCTCACGACCCCACGGCCCGAGCTCTCCTCTGGGAGCAGCCCTCTGAGCTCTCCTGAGCCGCAGTACCTGTGCCAGCACCCTCTCCCAGCAGGATGGCTTCTGGAGCTTGCCAGATCTCCAACTCTTGTAAAACTGTCACTGTTGGTGAGGCCCCAGCTGATACTGCCCCAAGACACACATATCCCTCGAGGTGCAGCCATGCCTGCTAAGAGACGCTAGGAGGTTTGATGTGAGCATTTGACTGAACTCTGGGGGAATTCTTTAAACATGCAGATGTAGATGTGTAGAACTCTTTGCCTGTGCGCACGTGTGAGAGTTGGTTATGGCATGAATGTTCTCATCCTGAATCAATAATTAAGTCACTGTTATAATTGTAGAATATCTTTTTGAATAACTGTATAGTTGTTAAACTGGTCAATGATTAAGTGCTTCTACACCCTTTTGAACCCTTAACCTTTTGTATCCACATCCTTTGTACCCTAACCCTTTTACACTCTCTATATAAATCACTCTACATTGACTCTAACCTGACTTCCTTATGTATGCTTTATCCGTGAGTGATAGAGGGAACCTTGCCATTGAGCTCTGTTAAAATTGCACTTTCACAAATTTATATTAAAACTTGCTTTTTTGCCAACAGCTTTGATGACAATTCTTTAAGCAGCCTAACAACTCATTAGTGACAGGAGGTTGTCAAGCACAGGCATTAGTGCCCAGAGAGATGTGAACACACGAGAACAGCCAGCGGTCTCCTAGCAATTCTGAACAACCTGCAGAAATTCTGTCAGCACCCAACTGGACTGTGACTGTCCTACCCACTCATACATGCATCGACTACCTGAATGATGCAGCATTTGGCAACTCACACCCAAGTCTAGTGTGTCCATTTCATGTAAACCCTTTCCCCACCTTTCTTTGTCTAGTCTTGGAGCACTGATGGCTCTAAAATAATTATCAGCACTCAATATAGACTTATGCCTGAAGCTAATGCCACACTGGATTTACATCAGCGCAACTCACTGAGTTTAGTCACACTACTGTTAAACTACTCCAGCAGTGAAACAAGGTCAGGTATATGTAACCAGAGGTGACTTACATTTCAGTCGTGTTTTTTACTATTGGGATATGTTTCTACAGTTGGCAAATATTACACCTGTTGTGTGTCCATCACTTCTAGTATGGAATCCTGAGGAACATAAATGTAGTGTAATTTGTGCTTACAAAAGCTGAATATCTCCCAGTAGACAGTAATGCACTCTTCAGATGGGAAGCCAAATGTTAACATATGGAGAAATTACCATGTTACTCATCATTTTTTCATTCAATCAGTTGCAGATCAGTGGAAGATAAGGATTTTTGACTCTTATCCATCAGATTTTGTCTTTGTTCTGCTGTAGAATGCACTAACAGTGGCCAAGTCAAGCTAACAGGAGCTTAGGGAATTCAGAGAAGTCCACCCCCTAAATAATGTCCGGCATGACTGAATCTTCAACGGCATCACTTATTATGGGTTAATTCCAGGAATTTTTATGTCCACCAGAGAAAAACAATGTATGCCAGTTTGGAGGAAATGCAAGAGTTGTGTAATACAGTATACTATTTTTATTGAACTTTTTTGAGTACAAAACAGCTTCTTGAAGTGAACTACATGTCTGATACACCTCAGACATTGTCACATTGATGCAGCATAATAACTACAGTTCAATTTAACTTGATAGCTCTTGGAAATTAAGATAAGCAGCAAATGTATGCCACTCTAAACACAGTATTCAGCATGCTGAGAAATAGTACAGCTATTTAGCACACGCTTCATGTTAACTGTAATTCAGATTTTTTTCAGATTCTAGTTCCAAAACTCATGGTCATGTTTCTATTAAAAAAACCAGTTAGAGGACTGTTCCCCAAAACAAATGCCTTTGACAGCTGTTGGAAAATTAGTTCAGCATAAAATTTTATGGGAAATGCTTCAGTCGTTGTGTTACTTTTTACAAGGTGTGGCCTTGTAGTTGTAAAGGAAAATACCGGAGCTTTATGAAGTGTCACATATTGAAGGAAGAGAGGACAAAGTCCCCAGAGCCCAGCACTGTTCAGATGGTGGTAGTGTGACAGCCAACATGTTGGTCTTCAACAAGAGATGAACTATGATTTCCAGAATGGGACAATCAGAATTGCTCAAGAGAGGTGGTATCTGTCTGTCCTTCAGCCTGGAAGTGTTTGTGTTAATTACAGTTTTAAAGTAATCTTAAAATTTTGGAGTTTGTTGTTTCTGATTTTTTTATTGCAAGACATGAGTAGTTAACCATGAGGAGATTGATTTGCACTTGTCATGGTTTGTTTGGCTGAATTGGAGCTCACCAAGCTGTGTAAAGTGCCTGTCACATCAAGCTTTATGTACCATTTCTTCACACAAACTAGGGCTACACAAACAAGCCCTCCTTTTTTGTTATTTTTTTTTCCAAGGGCTGCCTTTTTCGTTCTAATTTTTCTTTGAAGACAGTAAAGTGTCTGAATAAACAGACACATTCCTTCTGTGGATGACCACCTGCAATAAATTTCAAGAAGAGATTTTACTGATAAAAGAGATTTCATTTAGCTGATTCTTTAACCATTCTTGTAGATGGAGTTTTATTACCTTTATGAACTCTCATGTTTTCCTGGGTTTTATATTTTTTCAAAGACAGCTGCTTTCTCAGTAAAGTGTTACTTGAGTGTGATTACTCAAGTCAGCCATTTTCTATATTAAAAGATTTTTTATATTCAAAGAGGTTTTGCTGCTCCTGGGAAACTGGCGTACTGATTTAATATTGGCTGAGTCCCAAAGATATTTTAACACTGTGTACTCAGCTGACATTATTGCTTTATGATTAGAATTTTAACATGTTTTTCTTCATAATTAAATACTCTCAAAAGTGCTATAGAGGTTCCTTAATATTAATTCATTAATGATTGAGGAATCAACAAAAGAATTTTGGTGTATGCATGCTTAATTCTCAGCACTTCTTGCATCATGTTTTCTTTCAAGTGGCATTAATAAACTGCAATTTAGATGAATGAATATTTAAAGTGAATTATCTTTAAGCAATCTGTCTTTTATAGAAATACTTTTATTTCTGACAGCCTGATAAATTAATATGGTGTCTACTAGAAACACTACCTACAGATTATTACAAAACTTATTTAGCAAAAGTCTTTTCTTTCTTACCCATTCACTATTCCAATTGATAAGAATTTGTTTATTTCAAAATCTGACTTTCACAGCTGAAATCCCTTAAACCTGAGGTAAATCAAGTTGCTTAAAAGGCCAAAGTGACAAATAGTCTTTTGCTGCCAATTAATTACTGTTTCTCAATGTACTTTCAACATTTTGAATGCTGTGCATGTGCTTAGGATTCATTAAGGCATCATTTGTATACAATCTCTTCTAGAATAACAGAAAACAGCAATTTTAGGTCTCACTTCTCATTTAATTTACATCCATACTTAGCAAATCTCAACAGTGAAATCATAAATTTATAGCATGTTTAATCAAGGTAAAGTTTTTTAGGATTTGTGGTAAGGAAAGGAGATGTGGTTGTGTCTTTTATGCAACATTATGAAAACTGTTATAGTCAGATTCCCAAGTGTTAAAAATCAGTTATTTTGAGGGTTTTCTATTGTTATCTGAGAAACTTCTTACAGTTCAGTTGTCTGTTTAATAGTTATCAGCAGCATTTTTCAAAAGGTATCTGAGGAGATTTCTCAATCCAAAATAATAATTATTTGTTTCATTGCTCCACAGTAGCAACAGTTTTTCTTCTGAGGTTACATCAGTCTTTCCCAAAATCTTTCCAGTTTCCTTACATCAGGTATTTTTACTTTCATTACCAGTCCAGATATTCTAACAGTAGGTCAACAAAAGAAATTTCAGTGATAATTCCCGGTTCAACTTTTGCTGCCTCAAGAAAAATACCCAAAAAAACCACCAAACCAGACCAACCACTCAAAAAACAAAAACAAAAAAACCAAACCCCAAACCAAAACCAAAAAGGCAGTTAGAACCATTCCTTTTATAGGATCAAGAGGAGTGTATGCTGTTTTCAACCCTTTTACTGTCTGTCATTCCATTTTAGTGTTTTAAACTGGGTCTTAACCAACCGTAAATAACCAGTGTGAAAACAGTGACAGTGTCAAACTGTGGGAGACCTGAGGGTGCTGTTGCTGCTGTTACAGGCAAAGCAAAAGCTGTGTGTGTGCCTCTAATAGCAAGAGGCTGATCAAGGTGTTTTCAAACTGTGGCTAGGCATTGAGAAAAGAAAACCAAAGTAGCACAGGAGGATAAATTCTATAGTTATTTTAGAAGCGTTAGCATAAAATAAACCCATGGCAAAGTAGAAATTAACTATATTATAGAAAATCAGTTGTATGTACATGACCTGAAAGAAGGTCTCCTTTTCAACATCCGACCTAGAGGGCAGTTTGCTGTTGTGTAGAACATAATTTAGAATAAGACCTATCACAGAAAGACTAAGAATGCTTGACTTACTGTGAGGTTTAATATTGTACTTAAAAACTGACCTATTCCAGTTTCTGTTCTATAAATAATGCTTAAGAAAGGCTTGCTCATATCCTCTTTAACTATGACTTTGAGGTATGATAAAAGTTGGAGAGTCTTTAACTACAAAACTAAATTTTATAGCAAAATGTAGCAAAAGCATTAACAAACCACTTATTTTAACTGACTTTTGCTTGTTTCACTGCTCAAACTATTTAGCAGAAGTTGGGGTTATTTCCTAGAAATTACATTTCTCTTCAAGTTCCAATATATCCTAAAACTATTTATCTCTTTAATGAGTAGCTCATGCTACCAGAGTTCTGTTCTTTTCTTTCTTCCCACTGTAACCCTCACATATAACCAGAAAGTAGAATGTAGTTACTTTATCAGGGAGAGTACTTTTATTTTCACAATTAGTTATTAGAATGTCTTCTGCTTTTATTTATAATTTCTTCTTATTCACATTTGGGGCTATTTTTGTATTTATAATAAGATTTTTTTTATTACAATGTTTATTTTATTCTATGAAACTTGTATGTCTGTGTGAAGTTTTAAGGCACACTACGTCTTGTTTAACCATTTTCTGTTTTCAGAACTTCCTATGTACTAAGGCATGTGATACGCTATAACTGATGGACTTTCCATCTCATTAAAAAGCAAGGGCAAAACTAATTTAGCCTGACAGTCCAGGTTTTCTGAATACATGTGAATAGATAGGTGATATTGACTCTCATGACCAAAGGCAGGGAGGCAGGAACATACAGTGTTAGAAAAGATAAGGACCTAATTCCTAATTCCCATTTACACCCACCTGGCCAGCACTATAACTTGAAAAATAACATATTCTCAGTTTTTCCAACTCCATAATCCTTGCGTCCCCGGAGTGACACTGTTGAATGGGTGTCTTCTTCCTTCCAGCCCTCAGCTTATTGATCCTGAAATCCTTAATTCTGGGGTAGAGAAACCTGCTGTATGCAGGTGTCTCTCTTCACAATTTCCTGCTTGAAACATAAGCAAATACTGCTTAAGGAGGATAGTTCAAAAAGTTCTAAAGATTGTCTGAAGTCAAATTGCCATGTATTTTGTTGCCATTGATTTAGAAGGGTATTGTTTAAGTTTTTTAGAATCCGTCTCTACTCAACATGGAAGATTAAAGTTAAATGAGAAGAATGATATCCGCAATGGGATAATTTTAGGACTTCAAGTTATGACTGTTTGTGCTATTTACCATTTTTCCAGTGAAAAGGGCTCCTACGATGCCTTTCTCTACCACTTGCAGCAATGCTTCTGATTGTTGTTGGCTCCTAGAATTCACTGAGAAAGGAAGGAATGGGGACTGTCTCATCTTTGATAAAAGTTCCTACACATCAGAGCAGCATACCTCTCATATTTGTGCCTATGCTTTTAGTTTTGTCTACAACTGCCAGGTTTTCATTATTATGAGATCCTTATCTTTGAAAGGAGTCTTGGTAGGAGAAACCATGAAGGAGGGAATGAAGAGAGAACCAAGGAAAAGTTCAGTCTGGATTCTGAATTCATGGGTGCCAGATCAAGCACACTCTAGAAAAAGAAGCTTGACTGTGGAATTTTCATAAGCTTCAATTAGCTCAACCCTCTTAGGAACATTAGTGTACTTCTGAGCTGTTGGAACACTAGAACTTCAGAACAGAGAGGAACCAGGTGGCAGCTACTGAAAATACTTTCTATCTTTTCTGTAGAAGTGTCAATTTTACTGTCAGTTTTACCTCGAGACTTCATCTGAACAGGTTTTTTTTGTTTATTCATCATTGCTTACTGGGCTTGTCTTTATTACATCTGTATGAGAAATGTCTAGAGCCCTATTCAAGACTATACAACCACATCACAAACTATAAAGCTACTTCTGTGTGTTGATGGGTAGCTTAAATACTGCCTTTATTTCCCAGTGAAATCTGGGAATTGTGCTCTTAGCCAGACCTTTACATAAACTAGATCAGTGAAGTGATGCTGACTGTGATTTAAGCGCAGGTGAAACATGAATAAGAATGAACTTTGTTCTTTATCTGCTAAGAGCAAAATTGTATTGTTGTTTTATGTCATCAATGTCTGGAAGTGCCTTATTCTTATCATAAAGCAATTTCAAGTTTACCGACTGTTAATGATTTAGTTGCCTTGCTGGACTGTGTTCTGTATCTGCTTTTTGTTATAAAAAACAGCAGCTATAAAGTTTTGCACTAATTTCAGCTCACAGGGTGTTGCATTTTCAGACTTAAACTCAGGATACAGCTTCTCTGTGTGTTTATATTTTGTTTGTGTTAAATGACTTGATAATAGAATTATTCAATAATTTAAAACAAAAAAATCATTATAAATCAATAACATCACTGTGTTACTCATTTTTCAGTAAAAAAATTCAGTAAAAAAATAGTGTAACACTGCAGAGAATTGAAACCATAGATGAGATCTGTGGCAGAGCAAAGTAAATAAGAAACTAAGATAGTAAGATACATAGAAGTCAATAAAATCTAAGACTTCTGCAACACAGTCTTTTTGAAGACATTGCCAGAGATTTCAAACAATCTGCACTTAAAAGGCAAAGTTAAATATCTACTTCTATTTAACATGCAGCCATGCAACCTTGAGGTCTGTTCTGTGAATATTGCCAAAATGGAGCGACTTTGGTGACTTTAAATGACTGATTTCAAAGGGAAAAAAATGACTGCTGGATTATTTCTTCTCTTGAGGAATGATGCTAGGAGGGCTATAAGAAATTTTTATACTTTCTTGCATAGTAAAGTGTAAGTAGAATGTAAGAGCAAGAAATGCTTAATTTCAGTGATTTATATTGCACTGAGGTGAGGAAAAATTGCAGTTTGAGTAGAGACACTTGAACTAGTTAGAGGATAAGAACACCTTGGAATGCATTAACAGAGGATGTGTTAGAGCAGACCTCAGTGAAGGCCAGGTACTGTGCCCCTTTCACCAAGATGACTGCAGAATTAGGTAGAAATCATTTACTAACATTTCCAGCATTCATTCACAATAGTATAGTAATATTTAAAGATGCAGAGTAAGGACTAAAGGAGTCACAGTTGACATGGGGCAGTTTGAATGCACAGGAAGACGTATGCCGTGACCTTGGAAGCATTAGACTTACATTTCTAATTCAGGGGGTGGAATTTAGCCCGAGGTGAAATTCCTGCTGAAGAGTTCTTCCCACTACACTACGCGGGCCTAATAAGGTTGTTTTTTTGTTTTTTGTTTTTTGTTTTTTTTTTTAAAGAAGGAATATAAATCAAAATGTTCTTTTAGAAGGCAAAAGAAAAAGAAAATCCTGACTGGTGTCCTGACTGTTAGTTTGCTGGAGTACTGAAATTTCTCCATGGATTCAATCTCCAAAACTCCCGTAAAAGCTGGAAAAAAAGTATATAAAGTTGTTAAAAATCTGAAAACTCTGGTTCTTGTGATTTCTAAGTCCAAAACATCACTCAGGAGGCTAGTATGTCTATTTAACTAATATTTTTTGTAGAGAATTTGAAGGATTCCCACTCCTTCCTCTACTTTTCCCACTATCTACCATTTGTAGTCCATAGTTTTTCTGGCTGAAGACAGAATGCAGTAATTCACACTATATTTCTGAATTACACAATCCATAAAAAGTCAAGCCTCCTCTTCCTAAGCGCCATGCTATGTCATGACACCCTAACTCATCTATTCCAGAGAAATCTTTGTCCCTTGACTGCTATGGAGTGGGTTTTGACCACAGTGTTTAAGATTAGCCTTTAAAGAGCAGCGGTGTTTGAGATGCCCTGTGGTTGGTTTCCCCATGCCCTTAAGGTGACATTTCCTATGCATACCCTTTCAATCCAAACTTCTTGAAATAATGTGATGATTTTTTCCTCTTCTAGAGTATCTGCAACATTGATAATTGCTGAGAAGGAGTGAGGCCTGCTAGAATTTTGCAGAAAGCCATTGAAAAGTCTACAAAGCTTTTCCCTGAAGGATGTATTCCCAGCTGGATTTCTTTGTCAGAAGCAGTCCAATAATTTGCTTCAGAAGAGGCACTGAAAACAAACTTAACAAGTACAGTGGCCTGGCATGTCCCAGTAAATGAGAGAGATCATTGGCAATGTAGTTGTGCCCAAAGATTTTGACAGAATCAGAGAATGGGTCAGTCTGGAAGGGACCACCTTCTTGTCCAACCACTCTGCTCAAGCAGGGCCATCCCAGAGCACATGGCACAGGATTGTGTCCAGCTGGTTCCTGAATATCTCCAGTGAGGGAGACTCCACAGCCTCTCTGGGCAATCTGTGCCAGTGCGTGGTCACCTACACAAGTTATTCCTTTATGTTCTTGTGGAACTTCCCATGCATCAGTTTCTGCCCATTGCCTCTTGTCCTATTGCTCGGCACCACCAAGAAGAGCCTGGTCCAAACTCCTGGCACCCTCCCCTCAAGTACTTACAGACATTAATAAGGCCCCTCTCAGTTGCCTCTTCCTGAGGCTGAACAGGCCTAGCTCCCTCATGCCTTCCTTGTAAGAAAGATGCTCCACTCCCTTAATCATCTTCATATCTCTCCCCCGAACTCACTTTCTCCAGGAGCTCCATGTCCCACTTGTGCTGAGGAGCCCAGAACTGGACATAGCACTCCAGATGTGCCTCACCAGGGCTGAGTAGAGGGGCAGGATCACCTCCTTCAGCTGGCAATGTTCTTCCTGATGGACCCCAGAATATCATCGGCCTTCTTGGCTTCACAAGGACACACTGCTAGCTCATGGAAACTTGTTGTCCTTCTTTCTTCATATGAAGACATATGTGTCCTAATTCAGCACATATTTTTCACCTCCCTTTTTTTTTTCATGTGACACAGAAGGACTTATTTCAAAACATTAGACCCTTGTCTCAGAACGATTTTATCTTGAGGGCTGGACTTTTCATGATCTGGTAATCTTTCTGGTTTCTGTTGTCTATAAAAGAATTAATTGCTACTCACATCTTGAATTTTAAATGAGAAGCAATTTGAACCAGCTGAAAAATGATCAAATGGCAAATGCAAGAGATAGAAGCACCACTTACTTCCCCAATCCTTTCCACAGAATGTGCCTGCATAAGTAATTGTTGGGATTTTAAACTGAACTAGAGATGAAAAACCATTCAGTCACTTGCTCAAACCCTCTTCTCTTCCCTCCCCTCCCCAACCCAGTGGAATAGGGAGAAGAATCAAGATAAAACTTGTGTGTTGAGTTAAGAACTCAACTTGAGTTTAATAATTGAAAATAAAGTAAAATACAATAATAATTGTAAATAATAATAATAATAATAATTATAATAATACTGGGAAAAACTGCAAGTGCTGCACAATGCAATTGCTCACCACCCACTGACCAATGCCAGATGTCCGAAGGTGTCATTGGCCCACCAAGTCAGCAATAACTCATGCTTATTTGTCAGTCCAAATCCAGCTGAGCCACTTCAGTCCTAGCATCCCAATCCACCTGCTGGTTTTCCCAATGTTCTTCAGTGGCCTGACTCTTGGTTACATGAGCATCTCTGCAATGTACTGTCGCAGCCAAATTCTCTCCCAGACAGCGATATCTTGCCACAATGCAGCAGCCCAGACAGATTTACCTCTATGCTACCAGTTATGCTGCTTCCTTTGTTGCAACCACCCCCAGAGGTGTTTGCCACCCTCTGTGAATCAGCATAAAGTATTGTCCCTTTCTCTTGTTCGGCACTGTCCAAGGCCAGCTGGATGGCTGTCACCTCTGCAACCTGACTCAATTCACCTTCTCCTTCAGCAGCTTCTTCACTTGTCCTAGGGGACTCCTACTCACATCTGCTTTCCATCTCCAGTGATTTCCCTCAAGATGGCAGGATCCATTAGTAAACAAGGCATATTGCTTCTCACTTTCTGGCAATTAATTTCATAGCGGGGCCCCTTCCATCTTCTCTGGTGACATTCCAAAATCTTTGCCTTCTGGCCAGTCCATGATAAGATTGGAGATTCCTGGAGAACTGGGGTTTTCTGCCCGAGCTTGTTGTGTGATCAGCGTGACTTACTTACTCCATGTAGCATCTGTTGCATGATGTGTAGAGGAGATCCTCTCTTCGAACATCTAATCCAACATGGGCAACCAGGGTGCCAGGAGGAGTTGTACTTCAGAACCAATCACCTCTGAAGCGGTGCAGACACTTTCATAAGCTGCCAGTATCTCCTTTTCAGGTAGAGTATAGAGGAATTTAGATCCTCTGCAGAAGTCAACATTGAGTGCTCCCTGATGCTTTCTGCCAGAGCCTCCAGGTAGAGCTGTTCTCCTCAGCTCCTCAGTATAAAGCACATTTTTTACATCTTGCCCTGTTCAGACTGTCCAGAGGGCTACAGCATGAACTATCTCCTGTTTGGTTGGCTCAAAGGCTTGTCACTGCTCAGGGCCCCATTTGAAATCACTCTTCTTCCAGGTCACTTGACAGAAAGGGCTTACAATCAGACTGTAATTTGGAATGTGTATTCTCCAAAATCCCACAACACTTAAAAAAACCTGTGCTACATATCTCACTGAAGGTGATGCTTTTCTTGTTCACTTTTGAGGGGGGGAACTGCAAGAAAATTCCTGAAAGTAGGAGATGTTCTGTTTTGTCGTGATGACCCAATTGCTGAGGTACTGAGTACAAGAATAAATTATTCTTCAGCTCCTGCAAAACTTGCTATTTTCATTTCTGGAGTAGTAAATGAACACAGACAGATCTGGTGAGATGTCCTTTCTTCGCAAGACAAAGTGATCACTACAATGATTACTAGAAGTTGTCAGTGTTAGGGAGTGGCTAAGGTTTGCACTGATTTTTAAGACAGATTAATCAACTCAGCTTGTCATACAAGTACAGGTAATAAGGATGGATCCAGAATTACTACCTAGAAATAGAATGAATAAATAAATGGTATCCATAAGAGATGTCTTTGGAGTGGCACTTCTCATGGAGGGACAGGGAGCGAAACATTACTCCAAGATGGAAATAGTTCAGTTCTTGTCCCATTTTACCATACAAATGATGAATTATTTTTACATCCAGGATCTCAACATACTTCTTAAAAATGCAATTAAGAATTCATATTTCTTCAAAATATATTTTTGTATTTTAAGGATAAGAAAATGAAAAATGCAACCAGCTTTACATAGTGTTTGATCAACAGATAAAATTTGAAAACTTCAAAATATCTATAAATATCTTCCCATCATGGGAGAAGATATTAGTGGAGTATATTAACTTCCAGAAGGTTATGATAAAGGTAATTACGACAGATGAAAAGAACAAAAGAAAATATAGTTTTATTGTATAGAAAGGCTAACTGAAAAGCCACAGGTTAATACAACCACTCCTTTTAACATAGAGTAAATAGAAAAAAAAACAAAGCCCAGTTGTGGAAACAGCTGAAACAATGGAAGCAACACACTCCAAACACGCAGAGAGGTGTGAGGGGAAACTGAGTGATGTGACCCAAATGCTGATACAAAAAAAAAGCAATGGCTAAGGCACTGTTTAAGGGAGCTTTGTGGCAAACATATCACCATCTCAGTCAGGTTAGTCTTGTTAATATACCATTTGAAGGAAGAGCTAAGAAAGAGATTCAGCATAAACTGCTGACCAAAAGAAGGAAGGGACTGTGAGCACAAGGACAATTAGGACAATTCTAAGGGGATCAGCATATCCATGCAGCTGTTGTAGATTTGCTCAAGGAATGTCTTCGTAGGAGTCCTGCTTCTTTCTGTCATCGGATTCCCAATCTACAGAAAAACATGAGTAAAATAACAAATAATTGCTGAAACATGAGGATTAGGTAACTGTTCAGGCTGAAAGGAGGCAATATTACTTTTTCAGAGAGAGGAAATGGCAAGTGAGTTGATGTAACTGATTTTGTCTGGGAGGCTACAACAAGGTTTTAAATGTAAATACTGTTCAAATGTGCTAAATCAGACCAGTAGTTGACTGCATAATGTAGAGGATAAATGCTACCAAGGTCAAATGAAAAAGTTCTTTAAATATATTTTTTTCTTTTTTATCAGAAAGAAAGATGGCTGATGACTGATCTGAAATATGTATTGGACATTTTTATTAATAATTTCGACAGAACCAGCATCCAGGTATGCTCTTCACACTGAACTAGCACTCTCTCCCTGTAGTGCAGAAATATCTCATGAACTTCAGTCATATATTCTCGTGAACCCTTAAAGTTTACTAATCCAACATAATGGAACTTTCACACATTCTACAGGCCAAAAACATCTCAGTATCATGACAGTAGTTTGTGGATTTTCTCATGATCTATTTTTCTTACATCACCACAAGCAGGACACAGGATGTGGGTTTAGCAAGGAAACAGAAACACTGTAACTGTTCTACACAAAGAGTTAATAGTTTAGGTAAGCGCAAAAGAACAGGAGTGTTGGATATGTACTCTTTTCATTTAAAGCCAAGTAGGAAATGCCAAAGAATATCCAAGCTCACACGACATTAATTGTTATTAAAGTGTAGAAGTTCAAATTAAAAAGAAAAAAAAAGAAAGAAGAGAAGAGAAGAGAAGAGAAGAGAAGAGAAGAGAAGAGAAGAGAAGAGAAGAGAAGAGAAGAGAAGAAAAGAAAAGAAAAGAAAAGAAAAGAAAAGAAAAGAAAAGAAAAGAAAAGAAAAGAAAAGAAAAGAAAAGAAAAGAAAAGAAAAGAAAAGAAAAGAAAAGAAAAGAAAAGAAAAGATAAAAGAGAAAAGAAGAAAAGATCAACTGCACCTCCTTGTGGTCTACAAAAAAAGTGATGAGTCTTAGACCCATGAGGATTTTATCCTGAACAGAGACAATGAATCTATTTGCTTATATGCTAAAATTACATTAGATGAAAAATCCAAATGCATTTTTTCAGAGATGTATTTCTTGTTCTGTGTCTGTGCAGAGTATTCTGAAGCAGATAACTGGGAGGGTGGTGAGGCACTGGCACAGAGTTGTGGATGCCCTACCCCTGGAATTGTTCATGGCCAGGTTGGACAGGAGTTTGAACAACTTGCTCTAGTGAGAAGTGTCCCTCTCCATGACAGGAGCAGGCACAGGGGTTGAAATGAGGTGGTCTTCAAGGTCCCTTCCAACACAAACCATTCTATAATTCTATGATTACTGCAAAAGTTACATTAAATAGGCATCTGTAAATAGCATTGGCTATTTGCATAGTGATTGGCCTACAGTAGGGATATTTTTTTAACGGTATGAATATATAAAAATCAACAATCAAATATTGTCACTATTACATAAAACTATGACCCAAATGCTGGCCACACCTCTCCTCTGCCTACTATTGACCCATTTCAAGGGCACCACGTCAGGTTCTTTTTTTTCCACTTTCTTGTTGGTACTTTCAAATATCTTGTAGAAGGCTTTCTGGTAGAGATCGTTCAACTATGCAGACAGCCATAGGTGACTGTAGAGCATTCAAAGTCACGTTTGGGCTGCTTATGCATCCCTAGGATCTTCAGGGATCCACCACTAATTTTACCTTGCTCTCCCTTAGAGACTGTGTCTACTACAGTCATGGTTCTGATACAGTTTCACCCTCCAAGCTGTGGACAAAACAAACATTTAATGAGACATCTCTGTCACTTCCTTTCAATGTTGTGCGGAACTTGAGCAAAATTCAGCAAACCAGGTGTTTCCCTGGCGTTGTGTGGGAGCATCTTTTACTTGGAAATCAAAGACTTCCATTTGTAAAGACAGATATTAAAGATCTCTAAATTTATCAGCAAAAAATGAAATGAAATGAAATGAAATAAAATGAAATGAAATACAATACAATACAATACAATTAAATTTTAAAACTTCACAAACCCACAAAAAATCTAACAAAAACCACCCAAACCACAAAGCCAAACAAACCAAACATCCAACTAAAAAAAAACCATAAAAATACAGTTCTCTAAAGAGAGATTACAACATAAATGACAAAGATAAACAAGAAAACAAAGGTATTAGGAGTTTTAAAATTTAAATTTTACGTATCCTTGTGTTAGGATCATCTAGGAAGACCATAGGAATATTCTATTGTCTGCTTGCTTGCTCCACTTGAGATCATGTGTATATACACATACAGAAATATTTTTAAGTCTGTAATATATTCTTGGTTTGAGTAATCTCCTTATTTTCTGCTATTTTTCAGATAGATAAAATATATCTGTATAACATAATTAACTTTAATTTTCTGAAATTAATTTCTGTATTTATAGAAACTGTATTGCATGAAGGTGGGTTTCATGGACTAGGAAACAAATAAGAAATCAATAAAGATATTGTTCATTCATTACTGTTAAATATTGTTACCTGGAAAAGTATAGAATGTATTTCACAACACTCCCTCTGTTTTTTCTGAACCATTCTCTTATTTATAAAATACTGCAAAGTATTTTTTCCAGCAAAAGTGAATAAGATAGGTCCATTTTCAGGAAACACTTGCATAACCTCCATATTCTCCTTAGTCTGAAATGCTTGCTTTGAAAATGTCATTTCTCATTCCCTGACCAGAAAACCTGAGGAAAGCCTAATTTCCACAAACAGTATCCATTGAAAGCATGTCACAGCACTTAACGTAGAAGTACTTGCTTAACGTAGAAGGTGGAAAAAGGCCTGAGTTCCCTTGAATTATCAGTCTATGTGTCCAAAGTGGGAATGAAATGTCCTAGTATTAAAAGCCTTCAAATAATATTTGATGTTCATAGCCACACCTTCATTGTCAAATCAGGGCCAGAGGATGCCAGCATTATTGCTGTTGGAACAATGAGATACAGGGAATGATTTGTTCTATGGCAAAACTTGTTCTTGCAGATAGAGAAATTCATAATGCTTCTGTTGATGCCTTGTTGGAACTACCTAAAAACAGAGGCTAACCATAATTAAGAGAATAAAAGCTGTTATATTTATAGAAGGGCCTCCAGGCACATTTTGGGGAGATGAAGTCCAGGCAGGGGCTACACCAAAAATGGACCACTGGTCATGGGTTTTTCATACTTTATAAGTTTGGTCCATTTGCATATCAGGGGTTAATCTTCAGGTAATGAAGTCATTACCCCAGGTTTGCTTCCCCCAGCTCACTTTTGTTCACATTTCCCAGGGCCTGAGACAGTAAGGTATCCTTGAGTTTCAGGCCTAGAGAGGATTTGTTTTGTCTGACCAAAATGGGAGAAGAGTAGCTAACACTGTCTATATGGAGTTTAGAGTTATACACTAAAGAATTGCAGAATTACAAGTATATGAAAAATATAAAAGCTAAAATCCTAAGACATCACTATAACCCCTGATAGTTGTTGCCTTTAGCACTGGTCACAGATTGTGACAGGAATTATTTACCCACTCTGATGCAGGTCTTTCATCTCTCCTGAAGCTGTTCAGGACTTCCATCTGGATGTTGCAATTATCATCAGGCATCTTGGGAGTGGTAAGGGCAAAGTCTCTCATATCTTGCCTAGGCATGAGATTAAACTTATCATGACCTAACATAATTTTCAGAAGGGTTATGGTAGGATTTGATACTCCAGTACACCCGGAAAAACAGCTTTCACCCAGGCAATCAGGGCAGCTTTCAATAGAAATACTGTGATGTTTAGGAATTCCTTAATTAACTGTGGGCTCTTAATTTTGCTGAATTAGTGCCTTTGCATTGATAGATGCAGCAATTTACTCTGTAGCATTTATTTCTATCTTTTTGCATGTGCAGCCCCTTGTGTGAACTAGGCTGTGTGATGAAAACCTTTGTTTACGCGAAGATAATGTTTCTATGTTAAAGAATGAAACACTTAAATGTGTAACAAAACTCTACATTCAAAGTTCATTACACAAAAAGTTTGGAAGAAAGGGGTGGTCATGGTGAATATATAATGTGCATGTTGAATATATAATCTTGGTGTATGTTGAATATATAATCTTCAATCCATTGTAGTGGATTGCCCCTGGCTGGATGCCAGGCACCCACCAAAGCAGTTCACTCACTTCCTTCTACAGCAGGGGACAGAAAATATAATGAAGGGTTCATGGGTTGAGATAAGGACTGGGAGAACTCAAATACCATCATGGGTAAAACAGATTCAAATTAGAGATATTTATTTATTGCTAACGAAATCAGAGCAGGATAACAAGAAGTAAAATGAGACCTTAAAAACAACTCTGGACAGAGATGTAAAGAGATACTTCATAAAAAGCATGGGTAGGTTGACAGACAAGAGGCAAGAGATCAGAGGCTCCAGTCAGCCATGCCTACTTCTGCAGTGGGGAATTACCAGAAAGAAAAGCTGTGTCAGCTGAACTCACCACTCAGGAATTCAATTGCTTGGATGCTGTTCAATTATTTATTAGTGATTATGATGGTCCAAGACTTACCTGGGTGAGGTTGCTGGTCTTTTGTCAACTTTTCTATTCTTTAAATGGCCCTGGCTGCAGTATGAAGTGGGAAATGCAGTATGGTACTGGGTTATGAGAGATAAATTTTACATGAAAATATCTCTCATTTCAAAAATGGATTTATTCAGGGTGCAAACACTGCTGGTAGCATGTCAGATTACAAATGGTGTGTGCAAATTAACTATTTCTCATAGCAAATATCTGATCTTTCTGCAGTCTGATAACAGTTTTTCCCCATTGACTGAGCAGTGTTTTTTCCTGGAAGACTCTTCTGCATCTATGAATATCTACATAAAAGAAAACTGATGAGGCGTTCATTGTAGAAAGGAACAGACTCTTCCTGCAAAGAACATAAATTTGCTACACAGACTGGTTCCACTGAGCAGAGTCTCTTAGTTGTCAGTCTCAATCTAACCAGCTGTAAATAAAAGTTCTGATAGTTGTATTTCAGGTCCAAGGGAATCATCACATTTTTAATAGTTGTCCTCAAATTGAGCATCTCTTGCTCAAAATATGCCATCCTTGGCAGATTTTTCCATCAAGTGGGCTAATGTATTATTTTTGTTTCCTTCTAAAAAGAAAAAGTTTTGGTGTTTAGTGGAGTGAGTTTGGAGCTTAGTATTCTACATGAATATAGAGACTGAGTGAGCATGCTTAGTTTCAAACTCAAGTAATTTAAATGTGAAGTGCATGCTATCCATTCATTCCCAAGGAAGTACAAATCCCCTGACATTAGAGGGAAACAAAGCCTTTCTGCAAGAGGATATTACTACAGCTGGATTGCACACAGAGTGGTACACAAACAGGCCATGGTTTAATCAGGCATCAAGCCCACACTGATATTTTCATTATGGTTTGAAAATCAGGGTTTGTTAGAGTTTTTTAGACTAATTTCTGCCATTAAGGTACAAATTTTGCTCATGTCCAATTTTAAAAATCACCCCAAGATGAATTCCAAGAGGTTAAAATATGTTTTCAGACAGATGGGACTGTGCCTGACTGTTCAGACTGAAGGACCATTCAGGGTAACTTCCTTGCCTCCAGTGTCTCTTGGCACACTGACTTCAGTTCACATATGCCATGCATAGCTCTATTGCTGCAAAGGTCTTTCAGGCTCTTTCTGTATATGCCCTGTGTCTGTAGATTGACTGATTAAGCATTTAGACTGGGGATTTTTGAAAGTCAACATTCTTTCAAATATTGAGGGGAAAAATCAGCAAACTAAAGAAGGAAATATATTAGTCTATATTTTCATCTTGCTTGTCTAGAATTATTTATGTCAAATGGTATGTTGGTGTGGCATTTACACATGCCTGTCTCAAATGAGCCATTTATCATCACTCAAAGAATCACCATCAAAGATATTAGCAAAAAATTGTTTTAATATGAATTTATAAAAATGCAATTTAATGAAGTTTGATGGCAAGGCTCACTCTATTACTTACTACATGGATGAATCTTAGAATGAAAATCAAGTTGGAATTGAGTTAGAATGAGACTAAAGATGCACAAAGGTAAGGGAGATTCTCCCATTAAATGATGAGGTTCATAGTGACCCCTTTGTTTTAAAAATCCTGAAAGAACTTAGATGTGGCTAGATCCAGTCTTAGTCTGGATGAACAATGATTTTGCCTACAGAAATCAACTATATGGATTTAATTAATATTAATTTAGCTCGTTATCAGTCACTTACAAGTCACTTTGGAACAAGGATCTGTTCCAAATAAGAACTCTCTCCACCATGGGTAAGGAAGGATGTCTCAGCCTCAGGCAAGGAATCTCAAGCTCTGAGAGGCATGCCAGCTTCCAGAGAGAGTCATGGAAAGCTGTCCATTTGCAGCTTTAGAGAGAGCTCAAATTAGACTTACCCATAGATCTGTTATAGTAGAGAGAAATACTGTCAGCCTTGAGGAGCAACTTTAAGAGTTGTCCCAACCCAACAGGAGATCACCAATATACAGTCAAGTTACCTTGCAGAGGCAGCTCAAAGAATGCTCACCAAGACTCTCTCATTTATTTGGGATAAAGTGGTTGGCTCATAGTCAAAATGCATACAATGGGAAAGTATGTATGAGACTCCTTGTAGCCACAACTTTCTTTGTTCCTTGACAAGTGAACCTCAGAAAAAGCACACACTCTTCATGTGTTACTTGTTTGATCAGCTTTCCTGGCTCATAGGTATTGATGTCCCACTTGGTCACTCTACCACTTTGTGGGTTTCCTGAGGGAGATCTTGTCCCAGCTGTGGTTCAAGATTTAATCTCCTTTGGAGCACATATCAAACTATTGCTATTTTGTTAAGAGGGTTGAGGGTATCCATTACACTACTGTAGTAGGGTTAGAAGCCCTCCAGCGAATGAACCATGACTGACCATGTACTGCTGGCCTCAGTCACACAACACTGACCAGCCCTTGTGCAGACTGACCCCACCACACCTGCATGGTGGCTGCAGCAGGGCAGAAAGTCAGACCCTCCAGGCAATGGTGTGACTGTACCAACCAGTTTTGACTAGGGGAGAGCCTCTTGGATCAGTGCTCTTCTCAGCAAGTGGTTCTGCAGTGGGGAACTCACCTATTGGGTTGGAAGGCCACCCAGAGGAACTCTGGAATGTTGAGAGACCTTTTAATTGCACCTTCTTAAAGGGAGGAATTGTGCATTTAGAAGAAAAAACTTTAGAATTATTTAGTCAGCTATGTCATAGCAATTTAATCTGAAAAACCATATCTGTAATCACCTAATAATAGAGATCAAATAAAATTTTGTTTGGCTAATTATTTGCCTCAATTAAAAAGTCTCTGCTACAGTTAGTTGTACACTCAGTAGAGGTGAAGGCTGAGCATGGCTCTCACCTCACTTAGTTGAATACATTTGCTGAAGAAAACAGAATCAGGAGTAACACATTTTCAGTCTTATGGAGTTAATAGTCATAGTTTGCAAAAAAAAGTACAGACAGCATGAGTAAGTTAGACTGTTTGTATTAAGAATTTTGTATATATACGTAATCTATTCATATGTATACAATTATTGTTTTTTAATAACTTGTTTCTCCCTGGATAAACTTTTGGTCACAGTTCTTAAGTGCTATATAGTTGCATCATTTTATCTGTTGCATGATGGTACATTAATTAAGAAATATTAATATAAAGAACATACAATTAGAGAAAAGAAGGTTTCAGGAAGATTTGTTTATGTTTTTAAAAGCTTAATTCTGTATTGGCATGCTAGTTAAGTTTTGTGGGGTTTTTTACTGGACTTTCTTATACTAATAAATCGTATGCTGCATATGTTTTTGATAAGCAAGATATTGTGATGGCAATGAAAAGCACTTTTGGTTAACTCTTTCAATAAAAGGAGAAAAATCAAAACTATATCGTATGTCTTTTGGGGGCAATTTTCTGTAGGAACAGGCATGTTTCTGATGTGCATTTCAGAGTTACACAGTGGAAAAAGATTCAAGCAAATTATTTATTAATAAATGAATTGTGTCCCATCAGCAACATCTTTAGATCTGAGGGTAGCTGAAAATTCTTACAAATGTGTTACTGACTGTAGATCAGCTTTTCTTTCTGAGGTGCCTGCATAGCGCTGCAGGTTTTCACCTGATAAAAATGAAAGAGATAATATCTGCAAATTCAACTATTACTTAAATCTGCAATTTACCTGTACTTAATGGTAGCTTCTGCTGAATTTCCTTTTCCAAAAATAAAAACTTTGAATTTCATATTTTTGTTAAGCCTGTGTCCCTGGTGAAGTACCTGCAAAGCTGAAAGTTGTCAGCTTTTCAAAATATGGAATGTAACTTTTCTCTTTTTAAGAATGCAGGGTCCTGCACTGGGGAGGAATAACCCTGTGCACCAGGAAGGGCTGGGGGCCAACCTGCTGGAAAGCAGCTCTGTGGAGAAGGACCTGGGGGTCCTGGTGGACAGCAACCTATCCATGAGCCAGTAGTGTGTCCTTGTGAAGCCAAGAAGGCCGATGATATTCTGGGGTCCATCAGGAAGAACATTGCCAGCTGAAGGAGGTGATCCTGCCCCTCTACTCAGCCCTGGTGAGGCACATCTGGAGTGCTGTGTCCAGTTCTGGGCTCCTCAGTATGGGAGAGACGTAGAGCTCCAGGGTCCAGGGGAGGGATACAAAGATGGTGTGGAGCATCTTTTCTATGAGGAAAGGCTGAGGGAGCTGGGCCTGTTCAGCCTCAGGAAGAGTTGACTGAGAAGGGATCCTGTCGGTGTCTGTAAGTACCTGAAGGGAGGCNTGGAGTGCTGTGTCCAGTTCTGGGCTCCTCAGTATGGGAGAGACGTAGAGCTCCAGGGTCCAGGGGAGGGATACAAAGATGGTGTGGAGCATCTTTTCTATGAGGAAAGGCTGAGGGAGCTGGGCCTGTTCAGCCTCAGGAAGAGTTGACTGAGAAGGGATCCTGTCGGTGTCTGTAAGTACCTGAAGGGAGGCTATCAAGAGGATGGAGCCAGGCTCCTCTTGGAGGTGAGGAGCAATAGGACAAGAGGCAATGGGCAGAAACTGATGTACAGAAAGTTCCACCTGAATATGAGGAGGAATTTTTTACTGTGCAGGTGACTGGGATAGAATGTCCAGAGAGGCTGTGGAGTCTCCCTCACTGGAGATACTCCAGAAACTTCTGGACACAATCCTGTGCCATGTGCTCAGGGATGACCCTGCTTGAGCAGGGAGGCTGGACCATTGTGATCCCTTCCAGGCTGACCCCTTCTGTGATTCTGTGATTGAACCCTGAAATACTCTGAATATGGCATTAACCTATCCCCATTTAAAAGAAATATCTTCAATGAAAATTGTGGAGTTTCAGATTTATGGTATTGTGTGTTTCAGCTTTTGAAAGATATCATAAAGAAGAAGGCAATAAAGTTATGCTAATCCCTAGAAACTGCCAGGTAGAATTTTCCATGAAAAGAGACTGCAATGTTACTGTTCACAACTGGTCTTTGAATGATTATGAGTAGATTCAATCTTTAGTAAGTTAGGAATATTTTGTTTCATGACTTAGGATGTAAAGAAATGGTGAAATGAAAAGCACGAGCCCTTTTTAGCACTAATTGTTGGAAAACGCAGAAGTCTCTTGTCATGGAAATATAATTAATTTGTGAACATCTGATATGAGCTTTATTTTAATCTTTTCTTTCCAATATATTCCTCATTACTAATACATGCAATTACAACAATTACACAGTTTTAAGAAGGTACTACAGTTACTTTTAGTTTCACACAGAAAGATAAATTTAATAAATTTAGTCACTATCATCTTGGCATCATATTTTTTTAAATATTAGCTGCCAATTTTTAATATAATAACAATGGCAATTTTTAAACAAAAGAACTCATGCCTCTGTGATAAAGTATGGTTTTACATCATAATGACAATTAAAAATAGCCTCTTAAGTAATTTATATTGTAGTAAATCAAACATTCACTTGACCTCTTTGTACTACAAAATACATTTTAAAATATACTTGGGTCTTAAAATATATTGTCTCTCGTATATTCTAGTACATTACTTATTAAGGCCATTAAAATGATATTTTAAAGCAAAAAAAAAAAAAAGAACTAATTCCATAACTCTTTTTCAATAGTGATAGTTTGTTGTCTTTCATTGATAGATGATATTTAATGTAATTTTAATTAAACATCAAAATTGTAAATATACTTATAGCTGGTGTGGCATATAAAGTGCTTATATATGAGTTTTCCTGTTATTCTGCATCATGATAAATTTAGACATATTATTTTCATGCAAAACATACAACAAGATTTGCATGCCAGCAATTTTTAAATTTTATTTTTGACTTATTTGAAACACCTGCTGAACTGTTGCAAATTGTCATGACCCATCAGTACAGGGCATTATGTATGTTGAAAATTCTTGTCAGGCTGAACAAAGACCCCGGACCATATATTGGGCAACTCTCATGCTTTTAGTATATACTGTATTTTACTATATTTAACACTGGAAACTAGCTCGTAATTCACACTGAAAAGCTGTTGTGTAACAAGTCCTTAAATCTTACAATACACTTCCTCAAAAGTGAGGGCTTGTGGAGGGTGGCAAGCCCCCAGTCAGCATGGCACTGGAGCCCACAGGGAGGTCAGTCCCTGAAAGTCGCTCGAGGTTAGGGAGAAAAACCACCTCTCCCCAGGCTCCTTCACTGCATGATGTTAATGTGCCCCAGTTCTGCTTCCCTGGTTGGCTCCTCGGCCTCCTGCCCCTTTCCTCTGTATGCCCCAGACATAGAATATTCTCCCTTCCCTGTTTCCCCATTGGCTTTTGCTCCCCAGCCACTCCCTCCCTGTTTCCCACTTTCTCCCATGCCCTAACCCCACCTGTGTCCCTCCCCCGTGCCCCCAAATCATTGGTCCCTGATGCTCTCTCTCTTTCTGCCCCTGCCAACCCTGTATTTAAGCCTGGAGCCTCTGGTTTCTTTTCACTGGTTTCCTTCACGTATGCGTCTGCAATGAACCCCATGTGGAACACTACAGGAGGGCTCTTGCCGACCCTTTGGTGCCAGTCCATCTCAGAGGATCCATCAGATCCATCTCTGGTGTGTGTGTGTGTATTTGGTGTGCGTGGCTCTGACCAAGCAGCTCCAGTTGGAGATGCCTCCAGATGGCTGTGGCATCATACCCCCCACTGCCCACGGCAACAGTGGCTAGCAAACTTTTACTTTTTCATACTGCACTTTAATAAGATTTCAATTCCTTCAAAAAACTGCTTGATTTTGTTGGTTGACAAGCCAAAACACAAAGCCACATGCTCCCCACTCCCACAACAAAATTCAGTTTGGAGTATGGGGTAGAATACAGCAACCATGCTTAGCCTAGGCAAAGCAAGGGAAGATAGAAATAGAGGCAGGAAAAATAGAGAGAGAGAAGTAAGAAGTTCATGAGTACATCGGTCTTGCTGTCCGGCTGCAATGTCTTTAATTTGAGAACTTCACTTGCATCTAATATTTAAATATACAAAGTCCTTCTGAAGCATGCACCTCATTCTCTTATAGACAGTGGAGAAAAGTTCACACTTTTAAAGAACTCCAGGGGCAGAACTTTACACAGAAGACTATGGTATGTGACCTGTCCATGGCCTTTTGTAGAACAGGATTGTGTTCATGTTCATGCAGGAGAAAATGGAGAATGAAATGCATATCCTTCATGTGATGTTGTGGTTGTGGTCAAACCGTATGGTACACACAATAATGTATAACAAGTGGTATATTTAACAACATATTTTCATACTAGTGTGTAAGTACCAAAGAATACAGCAAAAAAAAAAAGGAGCTTCATTTGGTGAAGCTATGTATCTAGAAGAGGCAATCAAAGATACTTAAAAGAACTGAGAGGTACTAAAAGTCAGCAAAAAATGCAGTTGTCACAGCAAGAGGCCCATAATATAGAACTGACATATGCCATCTCTTGAGGCACTCAAGAAAGCAGTTTCACCAAGAATGCTCTGTCTGCCCCATGGAGGACTTGTTTCACTTGCAGAATATGCTACTAATGCACTCACATGTGAATGGGATGTAATGGATTTAACTGCCAAGTGCCTCCAGACAATTTCAAATTATTGGGTTAAGTGTTGTGTGTTTCAGTGAATTAAAAATTATTCATACTGCCAAAGCTGCATAAATGTCTTTTGCAGAATGGATGGTGAAATGTAGAAACAGAGAAATAAAATGGCTAGTGGAAATTAAATGGAGTCAGCAGTAGGAACTTGGTAAGTAAGGAGAAGGCAATAGATTTAGCTGTGCTGAATGATGGCATGCTTCCGCATTTATTACCAATCTGAGGTTTCAGTATTTATTTCATATCATAACCAAGTAACAATAATTTATCTATTTTTCTACATTAAACAAAGAAGTATTTGTTAATTTATTCAGCTTAGAGCATCCCACATGAAGCAGGAAAGGTCTACAATAGTAAAAAATATGTTTTAATATGAGCAGAGAGAAAGATGCCTAGGACTGGGCTATATTAGAGGACATATTAATATAAGAATCACTGCTATTATTTATTATATGAAATTTCTGTCCCAAGATTAAATGAAAGAATCAGAGAATCACAGAATTAATTAGATTGGAAATGACCTTTGAGATCATTAAGTCCAATCTGTGATCTAACATCACGTTGTCAATTAGACCATGGCACTGAGTGCCACACCTTTTCTCAAACACCTCCAGGACGGTGACTCCACCACCACCACCTCCAGAGCAGACCATTCCAATGCCCTGTCACTCTTTCTGTGAAGAAATTTTTCCTAATGAGCCTAAACCCCACTTGGTGCAGCTTAAGGCTGTGTCCTCTTGTCCTCTTGTTGCCTCCTGGGAGAAGAGACAGACTCCCACCTGGCCACACCCTCCTTTGAGGCAGTTGTGGAGAGTGATAAGGTCTCCCCTGAGCCTCCTTTACTCCAGGCTAAACACCCCCAGCTCCCTCTGCTGCTCCTCACAGGACTTGTGCTCCAGACCCTTTACCAGCTCTGTTGCCCTTCTCTGGATGTGCTCCAGAATCTCAACATCCTTCCTAAATTGAGGGGCCCAGAACCAGGCACAGCACTCAAGGTGCAGCCTCACCTTCAAGACTGACTTCCCTGGTCCTGCTGGCCCTACTATTCCTGACACAGGCCAGGATGCCCTTTGCCCTCTTGGCCACCTGGGCGCACTGCTGGCTCTTGTTTAGTCTGCCACTGTCCCTTTCTGCCTGGCCACTGTCCCACCACTGTCCCCAGCCTGTAGTCCTGCAGGGGGTTGTTGTGGCCAAAGTGCAGGGCCTGGCACTGGGGCTTACTAAACCTCCTAAACATCCTGGATTTAGCCCATCTATCCAGGCTGTACAGGCTTTTAGTGTCATCTGCCTGATCCTCTGGACCCAGGGCCTCGTACTTATTCTGTAAGGGCACCTGGGAAGGTAATGAGGGTCAGGAGGGAATTTTGCTATCTCTCCTAGTAGGTACCCGTTTCCATTCCCCCCATCTGCTAGGTTTCCTTCTCCTGCCTGATGGTAAGAGGGACAGGGCTCCTCTGAGTCCTGCTGAGCTTCTCTCAGGGCTGCAAGGCTGTAACTCCACAAGTTACTTCTCTTTCACGCTCCCTAACACTCCTCTGCCTTTCCACTTCTTCCTTAAGCCCTGCCACCAGACAGAGCAGAGCATTCACCTGCTCACACCGCACACAGGTGTCTTTTGCACTGTCCTCTGGTACTGCCCCCAGGCTCAGACACTCCCTGCAGCCAGGGTTCTGGACAGCTGTGTCCTTGGGGCGTTCTGTTTGCCTCAGCACACTTTTGCTGGCAGCAGCAGCAGCAGCAATGGCTTTTGACCATTTGTTAACCATTGCTTGGGGGGAAAAAAACAAAGCACCCTACAACCAGCCAAAAGATACAACCCATCACCAGGAGCATAGCTGCACCGTTCCTGCTTGTCCTGCCTGGGGGAACTGCCCACAAACTGCTGTGCCACACTCTCAGTGATGTGCCCCTCTTTGCCTGCTTCTATTTGTAGTGCTGCCATGTAAATAATTTTGAAATATTTGTCTTAAACTGATCAGTTAATTGGTTAAAAAAAAAAGAGTACCAAATGAACAAATTCTCTAAAAAATATATAAAATTTGAATAATCAGTTACCATAATATAATTGTTCATCACTGACAGGAAGATAAATATATATAAAATATATTGAGGGACATATTTCCAAAAATTAGCCAGTGAAGTAAATATTAGTAAACCATTACTAGACTCAGATTAAAAAAAAAATAACATTAAAAAAAAGTGGAGAAAAGGAAAAAAGATAGATTAAAATTAAGAAAAAAAATGTAGATACTGCAAAGTGGAGAAATATTTTCTGCCAGGTTCTGAATGTAAAGTCTCCCCAGGGATAGTAGTTTCATTACCAGCTGAAAGTACTTTAACAGAGATAGACTTAAGTTCATGAAAGATTGATGCCATGATGATTTTTTGCCTTTTCTTTTATACCCCTTTTATATACCCTTTTATATAGTTCTCATGTATTCTTAGTGCTTTTAGCCCACATACTTCTAATTCTTTAAGTTTGATAACTTACCTGCTCCGTTGGAGACCAAACATCCTGGAAGCCTCGCAGTCAGGGGTCAGAAACCCCCAGACACCAAGGTCCTTTCTAGATCTCATTCTATAAACTAAGATAAGCCCATCCAGGGGAGAAATTCCTCAAAATGGGGGATTCATTCAAGTCTCTCACTGTGAGATCTTCGATAGATATGTAAATTTGCAAAGCCCATAAATTGTATACACGATGTATTGTACATGTGTGTGCATTTCAGAGCATTCCACCTAGACAAAGTGCTGCACCTAAGGATCCTTAAATAAATACTGAGGTAAAAACCCCTTTTTCCCCCATAACTGTATTTGGCTTTTAAGACTAGGAAAAAGGCAACAGCTGCAGAGATATAAGTTCCCCCTAAGGGGTTATATTTTAGAAGTAATATTCTGAAGTGTCTCTTTGTCACTCACATTTCAATTCAGAGCTGATCTATGTCATTCCCAGGAGTGGAAGGCACACCACACGGAACTCTGTGCAAACATGAGAGCCAGTGTCACTTGTCGGTTCACAGTGTCATTTCCTGTAGTTATTCACAGATGAATAAAGCAGTCTTTCCAGTTCTCACTCTCTGGAGAGGCAGAGAGGGTGGGAAACTGCTTCTGCTCCATCATCATGTTGATAGGCAATCATAGGTCCCATGAGAATTTAAACATAGAGCACATTTCAATTTTATTTATTCTTCTTTACAGAAAAATATTTCGCAGCCAGAGAAGAGAAATTCAAAATGCCATTTGCATTTTAACAAGATGAAAAAAAATTTGTTTATTAATTAAGTAAATCTTAACATTTTACAGTTAACAAGAAATCAGCATATTAATTTCTGATAACGCAGCCAAGAGCATGTGGAATGTGTCAAGTCTTAGCTGAAGCATTGTAAAACAAGGGCAACTTTCTTCTAAATTACTGGGGAAACTGAATAGACTAAAACTTGGGCCCAGACAGTTTTTAAAATCATGTACTACTCAAGTTTATGGTCATTAAATTATCTAAGCAGGTAAATAAGAAAATCAGGCTCAGAAACAATCAGATGGTCATTTCATGGTCATTTTCTGGGCTCCTACGTAAGGTTTTAACCAGCAACAACAAGAAGAAAAACACTTGTTATTAGCTTTATCTGATTTCTGTTCATTAAAGTGGGACCAAACAATTAGATGGGGAGCAGCTATCAACAGTTCATGCTACCAGATGTTATCAGTATGATAATTGATTCATTTAATAGGAAAAGATCCCTATACTAGCAGCCCTGAATTCCACTGGGAATATAATAGAAAATGTAATTGTGAATGTAATCCATTCACAATTTCCTCAGACAGTGACCAGAACATCTGGGTTTCTCTAAAGCAAAATACTTTTTTTTTTCTGATTTTCATGGATGCCTTTTACATCTGCTAAAGTTACTTAAAATAGTAACGATAAATTTGTCTGATGAGATTGTTTACAAAAAGTTAATTTACTGACAGATCTCACATGATAAAGAAACAATTCTAATTGATTATTTTTGCAGGACAAAAAATTAGGTGTGCTAAATTAGAGCTATACAGAAGTTTTCTTAAAGAGTACTTGACTTTTACAGCTAAGATTCTCTCCTGCTGAGAAAAAATAATTTTTAAATTAAGTTTCTGGAAAATGTGATTTTTCTAAATAATTATAATTTGTTCTTTCGTTATACTCTTCTTTAATTTGATTACATTACTTTTTAATCAATTTGTTTGTTTGTTTACAAACACCAAAGGAATAGTGAACTAAAATTATCAGTGTCAAATGCTTTGCCTAAGTCCAGGTGGTCAGAAGGTCACCAAATTTGTCAGGCATGATTTCCCCTTTGTAAAGCCATCTTGGCTGTTACCAATCACCTCTTCATTTTCCATGTGTCTTAGCACAGTTTCCAGGAGAATGTGTTCCATGATCTTGCCTGGCACTAAGGTGAGACTGACTGATCAGTAGTTCCCCGGGTTTTCTGCTTTCTCCCTTTTATAAATGGGGGTTGTATTTTGCTTCTTTCAGTATTGAGGACATCACCTGCATTTCATAATTTTTCAAAATTGATGGAAAATGGCTCAGCAGTTATGAGAGCTCCCTTGGGACCCACGGATGAATCTCATCAGATCCTCCCATGGGTTTGTACATATTCAAGTTCCTTAGGTGGCCTCAAAACTGATCCTTTCCCATACTGGGCTTAGAGTCCTAATTTCCCCAGTTCCTGAGCTTGAGTTTGTTCCCAGCTTGGGTGGTGTGGCTGGGGCACTTCCTGTTGAGGACTGAGATACAGAAATCATTCAGAACCTCATCCTTCTCTTTGTCCAGGGTAGTCAGGTCTCCTGTTTCCTGCTGCAGAGGGCCCAGATTATCCCTACACTTTCTTTTGTTTGCAACGTACCTACAGAAGCCCTCTCTTTTATCCTCATTATCCTTGAGCAGATTCAATTCTAACTGGGCCTTGGCTTTCTTAACCTTGTCCCTATCTTCCTTTGCAATTCCCCTGTATTCCTTCCGGGCCACCAGTCCTTCTTTCTACTTCCTGAAAGCTTTTTTTTTTTTTGCCCTGAGTTTTCTCAACAGCTCCTTTCCCATCCATGGAGGCCTCCTGTCATTTTTGCCCAATTTCCTCCTTGTTGGGGTGCATTGTTGCTGGACTATGATTCTAAACCAAATGACACTGTTTTCTTATTTTTGTCACTAATTGATTAGTTAAAATTACATTTAAAGTATGCAGTGGCTGGTATTTAAAATGATGTTTTATGAATAATTTTAATTAAAATCTAATTCCCAGTCTTAATGTTGACATTATTGCAACACTATTATTATTTTAAAGATCAATAGCCTAGTAGAGAAATGATTCCTTTTCTCTTTGTCACAAAATTAAAAACAGATACAAAAGCTATCAACTTGCATATGAAATTGCTTCAGAAAACTTGCATAGGCATGAGATTAAGTGAAGGAAGGAGCTAAATTATAAGATTTGGAGTCAGGCATTCAAAAGGGTTAGAGAAAGAATAAGATGATTGCCAAAATTGCTTTGTAGATTAAATCTTTTCACAAGAGGACTTAAAATAGCTAACAAAGCTAAAAAATAAAGTTAATAAAAATATTTCTTTTTTGGATATTTTATTTTACACTTCCATACATAAAATGTTCAATTGCTTTGCATTATACAGATCCATAGCTGAACCACAGCTCAAAAATGTCCTTTGACTTAAAAGAGAGTTCTGGCTTACTTCATGACTTCCATTCTTTAAAGCTGATTTAAAACGGCCCTTAACTGTTGCATCACCAAAAAATCAAAATTCTACTGGCAGCAAAAAATCAAACAGTGTCTATGTGTACATTCTGCATATAGATTGTATATAGCTTTTATAAATATTTAGGTTTTTTCTCTGTCTGTGGTAGACTGGAACTGGTTCAGTCCTGTCTAAAGCTTGGACTTACCAGTTTTGATGCATCCTGGGGTAGTAATGTCCACAGCAAAGCACTCAAGATCACCCTCTCTGTCTAGTTTAGTTGTTTTTCTCTACAGCACGTCTACCATAATGCATCTACATTTCAGTGACATCTGTGTCCTTGTATAGTGTGGCAGTGCGCTCTAAGATTCAATGGAAAAAGGCTCTGAGTACACGGAATGGCACTCGGAGACAGGCATCGTGTTCCCAGTACTACAGTTCCCAGAAGGACAGTTCCCAGCAGCGCAGTGATGAGTACACACAGATTTGTTTGCACAAGAGCACTGCCATTGGGTTGCTTCATCCGTACAGAGTGTTCTTTTTCGGTAGGTGATTCCAACCCAGAAGAAGCACATTATGAACACACATGCAGTTAAAAAATATAGCTTGCTGGTGTTACTATCTGAATGAGAGATCAGTGCTGGAATACACATTTTTTTCAGTTTATGATATAGATGGGATTCCACACAGCTGAGCAGTTGAAAAAAACCAGTCAGCTCCAGGCACACATGCTTGACAAATGACAAGAAAACCTCAACTCAACTCTAAAAGCACACATGTGGTATTTAAATTTACAGTGTTCATTTTCTTTCAGGAACTTAGCATCATCATCTTCAAAAACCCCTTGTGAGAGACAAGTTTTTGTCTTCAACTACAACCATCATCTTCACATTAATTTGTTCCTTGTTAGAACTATGATTTCAAAGTTTATAATTTTAAAGATTTCTTCCTACCTATGATTTATTCGATTTCATCTTTTATTAAAAAAAAAAAAGAGAGCGAGATAGAGAGAGAGAGAGAAAAGTTGCAACACATACCATGGTATAAAAGCTAGCACTTTAAAACAACTGCTAAATAATTTGAAGTTGGACAAAGCAAAGTTAATTTTGGCAGCTTGTGCTTCACAGATGAAAACCAGCCTTAGGAGCCACCTCTCTGAGGATCCTGCTTGTAGAGGCATGTTAGATGCCCCACTTTAGACAGCAATAGCTTATACTTCCTGTCCACTTGCAGCAGGACTACACCTGTTTGACTCAAAGGCTCCTTTGCTCAGTCACAGACTCCTTCAGGTTGTTGTTATGCTGTTTTCTTTTAGATTTCTTAAAAATATTTATTAAAAAGCATAAAATTTTCAAGACACTTAAAGGCCTGCATAAATTTTCTAACATTTAGTGAACCACATGTATCTAATGCTCCAATTTTTTGTCCACTCAACAAATACTGCAGAAAGTGTTTTTCTGTGTCAAGCTTTCTTTCCAGTGCTCTTCTCTAAAATAGGGAGCTTGTTTCAGTGTTGTTATCTTTCTTAGTGTTCATTATCTGGTAAAGCTAAAAACTCAAAATCAAACACAAAAAAGCAACAAAGAGTATACTTTAAAATTACCAAAAGTTTTTACTCATTATTTACCAAGGAAAAACTTTTCCACATTAACTTGACATGATAGTTGTTGTCTTAGGGTCTATGTAGAGAAAGTAATTATTTAATGCAATTTTGAGTGATTCACTTTGAGATTCAACAACTGAAATATTGTAAATACATTACTGCACTCTGGCTTTTGATGCATTTTAATGTATATAGTTGGGTCACTTTCAGCAGAGAATCACAGTAAGGGTCAGCCTGGAAGAAACCACAGTCATGGTCATCTGGTCCAACCTCCCTGCTCAAGCAGGGTCATCACACAGCACATGGTACAGGATTGTGTCCTGGTGGTTCTGGAATATCTCCCATGAGGGAGACTCCACAGCCTCTCTGGACAATCTGTTGTCACCTGTAGAGTGAAGTTTTTCCTCATATTCAGGTGGAACTTCCTGGATATCAGTTTCTGCCCATTGCCCCTCGTTCTATTGCTCAGCACTACCAAGAAGAGCCTGGCTCCATCCTCTTGACACCCTCCTTTCAAGTACTTACAGACATCGATAAAGCCCCTCTCAGCTGCCTCTTCCTGAGGCTGAACAGGCCCAGTTCCTTCCACCTTTCCTCATAAGAGAGATGCTCCAGTCCCTAAATCATCTTTGTAGCCCTTTGCTGGGTGTGCTCCAGGAGCTTCATGTCCTGCTTGTGGTCAGGAGCATGGCACTGGACACAGCATTCCAGATGTGCCTCACCAGGGCTGAGTAGAGGGGCAGGATCACCTCCCTCAACCTGCTGGCAGTGCTTTTCCTGATGCGCTCCAGGTCAGCCTTGGCCCTTCTTGGCCACAAGGACACACTGCTGGCTCATGGATAGGTTGTTGTCCACCAGGATCCCCAGGTCCTTCTCCGCAGAGCTGCTCTCCAGCAGGTCACTCCAGCCTGTGCTGGTGGCTGGAGTTGTTCCTTTCCTGTGTTTGCCTTTGCTGAATTTCAGACAGCGCTTCTCCATCCATCTCTTCAATCTGTGGAGGTCCTTCTGAAGCACAGCACAGCAGTGGAAGCAGCCTCTATTCCCAGCTCAGAGTCATCAGTGAACTTGCTGAGGAGGCATCTGCCCCTTCACCCAAGCCATTGATAAATAACTTAAACAATTGTGGGTCCGGTATTGAACCCTGAGGGACACTGCTAGATCA
>VZRF01003736.1:20461-34482 GCA_013396875.1 Vireo altiloquus | reverse complement strand
GGAAGGGAAGGGAGGGGAAGGGAAGGGAAGGGAAGGGAAGGGAAGGGAAGGGAAAATTTTACACCTGCTTTACTACTGGAATGCTTTGGTTTAATTTATTTTAATTCCTTAGGACTTCCCTCATACCTTCTCCCATAAGTGAAATTTGTAAAAAATGAGTGTTCTCAATATTATTATTAGTCCAGAAGTTCAGTATTGACAAAGAACCAATGAATTTACCTTGCACATAAAAGCATTTGAAATACATGCTACCACTGTAATTAACAGTGCCTTTGTAACCTTGCTCTTTCCCAAGAGATTGAAAAGATTGTAATAATGGTAACGAAAAGACAACTCTGGAAAAGAAATCTCAGGTCCAAGAATTATTATTATATTAATGAAATGAAGTATCAAAATGTCCTTTAGCGGCTAGGTGAAGACTGATCTGATGCGACATTCATGGGGAATAAAACTTATGATCCAGGTGGCTTCAAGTAGAAATCAGAAGATGAAAGTAAACAATGTTTTTGAGTATATCAAGGGATGGCTGAGGCTGTAGAGGACCAATTTCATGGGGGAGATCTCTTTCTGTTCTTTAACAATCAATTTCAAAGACTGGAAAATCTTGAAATACAGGATTATAAATAAAGGTTTATTTAAAAATAAATGTAGTGTCCCTAAATAGTGTTCCAGTGAGCATTGACATGAAAGATCAGCACGGGGGAAACCTTGAAAAAGTGTCTCATTGTTTGTCATGAATTCTCTAAAAAGAATGAAATTTCTGAAGATTTTAGATTATGTTTTTGAAATTCCTTGAGGAAAAAACACTGTGCAGGAAAACAATTTAGTCAATTTAGATTTTGATTTTTTTTTTTAATTTTTTTATTTTTATTTTTATTTTTTGGTTTGTTTGGTTGGGATTTTTATTTGGTTTGTTGTTGCTTTGGGTTTTGAGAGTTATTTTGTTCTCTTTTTTTTCCCCTAGTAGGACTGAAGCTTTGTTAAGGGTGAGATCTTTGTACATATTGAGAGTTTGAAAGAATCTTAATTCCCTTGATATACAGTCAGGAAAACACACAACATTTTGAACAAAAGCAAAATATGTCCAGAGTGTTTAGGCCAGGTAATTACCCAGGCCAGGTTGAGCTTGCTGCTGAATGAGAAATGTTGAGAACACCTTACAAAAGCAGCAAGTTGCCCAAGTGTGCAATTAGAGATTTAATAGTCTTCTTTTGGCTATTCGGTTTAAAAATGAGACAGTGATCTTATGATATAATAAAACGTAATCATGCTTTATTCAAAATTCACAATTCAAAGTGATTTTTTATTTCTTTAAGCAAGATTTCACCTATTTGAGAACAATGTAACTGGTCTAACTGCATTTGATTAATTGTAAATAACTTTAATGGTAGAAACATTAACCGAGGTTATTCAAGTGCCCCTTTAAAAAGTGAAGAGAATTTTTTGAAGTTTGTTTTGTTTTGTTTGCTTTTGGGGGGTTTCTTTGTTTCCTTTTTCTTTGCATACTCCAGTTTAAACACCTTCCTTTATGGATCTTAATCCACAAAATTTTTGAGGGGTTTTGCAACGCTAGATTCTACCTTCACATGGAGGTCTACTTGCCATAGTTTTGAAGACTAAAGAGGAACATATTTGGTGCTTAAACTTACTGCCTTTCATTGCACTGTGAAAAAATTTTATCCATAAGTAATTCCATGGTCAGTGAGATAACTCATTTTAGCAGAGGAAACAGGATTTGAGTCTGTTTGTGAAATTTTATTTCTTAGACAGTATTTAAAAATTCTTTCATTTCTCCCCTGCCTGCAATGGAGAAAAACATTATTCAGTGTGCTGTTTATATTGATTAGTATTATCTTTATTTATCTGTTTGTTTTAAATCAAGAAGTTAGGCAAAAATAACTTTGGTAAAATTGTTGTTTTTCTCCATTTCGTATTGCTGCTTTTTTTTTGGCAGGACACTTGCATGAAAACCAGATAAAGGATCATTCTCCTAAAGCAGGGTAAGGATCATTCTGCTATAGCAGCAACCCTCAGATCAGTCCTGCCTTTGGAGATATATATATATACTTTTAGAAAGCATAACTGTATATGTCTTACAGACCTGGGAACTCAACATTCTCCTTAACCCTCTGCAAACATCTACTGTATTGTGGACTACTTTGTCCTTCATATTTGTTTATTTTTTTAACCTGAATTGTATTTCAGCTTGTTGTACCTAAAAGGCATGATATTTAAAGCAGATGCTTAACAGGCACACTTGCCAGTCTTGGGTGCTTATGTCTTCTGCAAAGATGTCTCCTGAACTGCCTGCCCACACATTGCCACCATCTCCTGCTCCTCATGATACGCCAACACTGCAAATATTCACAGAGGATGTTTGACTCCTTCAAAGGTGCTTTGCCAAGGACTATAGAGGGACCTTGCAGGGGATTTGCAATGCTGTAAGGAAACACATGTGCCTGAACTTGTTCTTCCTGTCTTTGTCACAATTATCCTTTCAAAACTTTAACATAATATTTTTATATAGGGTATCTATGAGTTTGTCACTTTGTTGATGGACATCATATTAGACCAGTGGAAATACTCTAAGTTTTGCTAATAAAATGCCAAGTGATATTTACCATGGTATGACTGAAGAGGTGCTGTAAGGACTCAGAAGCTGGTTCCACATATCATTTGCTTGCACAAGGTGAGAAATATCTGTTAGCACTTAATGTTTGAAAAAGTATGTCTCCAGTGATGAATAAATACTGCTAGAAACAAAAACAGGAGGAATTTATGAAACAATTCAGTTCTGAACAAAGTTGTAATAAAACTACTAAAAGGAAAAAATCATAGGCAGTGAACATTTCAAATAGATGTTGAAAAGAATCAGCTTGTATTTCTTGTTATTTGATTTTTAGGATAGACTGGAAATAACGCAGTTACTTAAATAGCATAGGAAGCATGCAGAAGACAATGGGGAGATCTTTGCTAAACTTTTCAAAATATTTATGACCTGATTTTTATTTTAGATTTTTATTTTTAGAGACAAATGTTTTTCAAAAAGAAATTACAAGATATTCCATGATTAATTGACAATCAGGACTAAATTTTTTTGAGATGGCTGTTTGTGGAAAATTAGGAAGTGCACTCGTTTATTTATTTCTGAAGAAAATAAATTTCTGTCAAAACGCTTGTGTTTATTCCAGAGATTTTATTCTTGAGAGCTTTTTAGAAACAACTGGCAAGGTTATTTCTCTGGACATCTTTTGAATATATTGGTATGTAAAAGTGGGGGAGGTGCCTTTCTGTTAATTGAGTCATTCAAATGATGACAAAACTCAAAAGTATATTCATTAAAAAGTACTCAACTGACAAGAGATTTAATGTTCAGTAGGGACAAATGGTTTAGTGTATTTAAAGAATTTTAGAGAGTGATCTTGGGAAGGCTTACTGTTGCAAGTAGTTCTACTGAAGTAAATGTTACAGCAGGAGTATATGTTTAAAGATCTGTGTAAGAGTATGGTGGAATGACTGAAGTTATTTAATTAATCTAGATCTTAACTATGGAGCAGGATGTAGAACTGGGAATATATTTTAATTTGAAAATCACTTGTGTGCACGTTGTTATGAATAGGATTTCATTATATTTTGCTGTACACTGTATCTGAGCTCAGTAAAGTGTATACCTGAAGTAGCATACAGTGAATAGTAACATCTGCTGTGGTTAACCATATGCCTGTGGGATTAAAAAATACCTTCCTTTATATTTATTTTAAGCTTGCAGTGGTAACTTGAATTCATTTGAATCTTATTATTTAAAATAAAAAAAACCTATGAACTGATATAAATATATATATGAACAAATATACTTAATAGTTTTTGAAAATGGAATGTCCAAAAATTTAAGATCTTAATCTCTGTTGACTTGAGTGCAAGTTTTTAGTGGTTTTAGTAATTGATGCATAATGATGGTATTTTCTGTAATGGGATTTGGATTTTTTGTATGTGAAATTCTTTTTCCTATCTCAGAAGTTAAACAGAATTTCAAAATATGCATTGGTATAAATAGGTATAACTTCTTAGTCTAGAGACTTCTATTTAGTGTATGAGATTAGTTTATTTGTACACTTGCAAACATAGCATCACCAGTTATCTACCTCTTTAATTTATAAATTCCTGAGATTTCAAAGCTAATTCAGTAAAAATAGGGTTTTTTGCTCAGTTTCCATACATAGGCAGGTTTGCTTGGAGCAGTCTGGGCATACTGAAAAGGATTCTGTGAGCCCAGTGAACAATTACATAAATCCATCTGAGTTTAGGGATTCTGTGAGCCCAGTAAACAATTACATAAATGCATCTGAGTTTAGGGTTTCTAGTTCACTGTATATGTGGTTGGGTGACTCCTAGTTTTGCTTCATGAATTTCTCAGGCTCTCTATCTTTGATTTTCACATTAAACTTTTATTAGAAATTGTGTAAACAAAAATACTTATGAATTAGGCATGGCCTAAATTCTTAGCTTCTTTTATGCTTATGCTTCTCACAATTTTGGCATATTATGGGTATTCCCACAAGAGGATTTGGGATAAGGAACATTACACTGCAGGACCATGAGATGGAGAAGGTTTTTATAAAAATTGATTTTTGCATTCATAAATTTCTTGTCTTGCAAGTTTTGAACGTTTAACTAGTAATAGTGTATCAAGTATAACTTATATTAGACAATTAAATGGTCATTTAAGATTAGTTATTGTGGTTTTGCATACACATATAATAACTTTTGAAGTCTGTAATACATTTTACAACAAAATCATGTAAATTGTGCATTGCTCTTCTATGAAGAACAGAGTGGGGAAATAATTTCACACTGCATTGGATATGAAGGAAACTTGAAAATTATTTAGTTACAGATTTCTCTGACCAGGCTTGCAAAATGGCATATATTATGTTAATGGGCAAGAATTTGAAAATGAACTTGAATATTAAACACAGTAAGTTTGAGTTCTGACATGAATGCAGGCATGATTGGTGTATAGCATACAAAGTAGATACTTTTTTAACCCTTACTCTTATGGAGTAAGAAATTGTCTCTTGTATAGCAAAACACCCATAATTATAAGTGAAATATCAGACAAAAATTTTTATTGCTAGTAAAGCCTGTCAAATCAAATTCCGAATTCATCCTGTCTTCCTCCACTAATTCAATTGTGTTGTGCTCAGCTTCCTAAAATAAGCCCAATATCAGCAGACTTTACTGTTAATAATCCTTGGAGATGAGGTGCTTCTGCCTTTGCAGCAGCCGTGGGCATCCCTCAGGAAGCATGCAGAAATGGTGAGCAGCAATCCCTGGAAACTGGCCCCATGAGTCACGTACCGTTCACTGGTGATTGCTAGGTTCATTGTGAAGGCATCTATCACAGCTATAATCATGACTGAGATGTGAAAGACTAACAAGCACATTCTGTACTCTCATCATCAGTATGTCAGATGTCATCAGCCTTTAGCCAGTTTTTACACAGTTTCCGAACTATGTAATAGGGGTAGATACATGCTTAGTTATTTCACTTGGTTTCAGCCAAAACAGATGAGAATTTCATGAAATAATCCTCAAGGCCTGAGGAGTCACACTGCATGTTGCACAGAGAGGGTATTATGCTCCACATACTTGCAGGCACTTAAAAGTGCACTGAATGGGGTCCTGAGGAATTGAGCCTGATTTGAACAGGTCTCCAGATGGTCTCCCTGCAAATGAAATTGCTACATGATTCCATGGCTGTGGGCACCATTGAACATGTCCATTCTTGAGTCTTTAGAAACCACAGTGTACAGAGCATGGTAGTGGCATGGGCTGTATTATTTTAACATGGTGCTTTGATGTGGTCCTGCAGAGGGCAAAATCACATGGAGCACACAGAAATTCACATGCTTCACTGTGAAGTTCTTCCAGCCCTACAAGCAGGGGAGCTGAATTGCACGTGAGGCAAACACAAGAATTAATCTTGTGCCTGTGTGAGACTATGATACCTATGTGCTTATTCCCCTAGTCCTCTGAAGTGCTCTGTCTCTGCTCCTCCTCCCTGATTCACTGAGCAGGAACTGGCCTATGAGGCATTGATAACTTCTCTGGTTCTTTGCAGAAAGTTATTGGTTTTCCTTATAATGTCAGGTCATGAATGAGCCTTTGCTTTATCTCTGTTTCTTCCCCCATGAAACAGATGCATTCTGTTTAAAATTAGATATCTTTTTCATGATCTTTCATACCCTTGGCATCCAGGAATGGCAGGCATGGGGAAAGCAGATGTGTCTGTGAGTGTCTAAAAATGCTGTTACTGACATGTGTGCATATGTGTGTGCTAGAGAGAAAAAACAAAAGTCAGAAATAAGACAGGAACAAAATTCTGCTCATTTGGGTAATTGACATGAAATGTACATGGTTTGCAGCTGGACACACTAATGACAATCTCTTCATCAGTATCACAGCCTCTGCAAAGAACCTGTTTACAATCCTACAAGAATGCAAAACAGAATGGTCAGATGTCCAAAGCAGGCTCAGGGTTGAGTCTTACGGTGGCTGCAGGTTACCCTTTTCTCCCCTTACTCACACCAAGCTACAACCTGACTTTCCAGTTTGTGTTAATTTTGTTAAGGGGTGATAAGAAAGAAGAGCAGAAAGGTTAAATTAATCCTTGACAGACAGCAATAGGGTGAGTTTGAACCTGTGTTTACTAGCTGATAGAAGATATGCTTATGTATTTCTGAAGTTTCTCACTGAAAATTCCTTTTGGATCCCAGGAGGATGCAGATCTTGAAGTGTGTGTAGGTAATTTTGTAAATTATTCTGGTTTATGTAATAACACTAAAATCTCTAATAGAGGTTAGAAATTTTATAAAATAAGATATCTAAGATGGCTCTGGAAATATTGATTACTTGTTACTACAGCTCTTAAGTCTTTGCACTTGCTTTGGTGGGTCATCAACAAACTCATATTGAAAATGCAGGCTGTCAAATGCCAGAACTAAAGTGACAATTGAAAGGATGGATGGTCAAAAATGTTAGTTTTGGCCCAAGTCCTAACTAGGCATATGGAAGAACAAAGAACATGTGACAAACATAATGGACTCAATTTTTCAAATCAGTGGTTAGCCTGGCTAAGGATCTTCACAAGGTCTCAGAAAGAGTCAACTGATGAGCTCAACAGAGAAAGAGTATTTCTGAAAGCTACTGCTGATAAGTTGAAACTGTTCAAAAACAGATGTTTATCTGAATGTGGACGTGCACCTAGGAACTGTCAGACTCACAGCTAATTTGCTCTTGAAATACATGCACTAGATTACAGGAACTTAGAGGGAGACTACCAGTGTGATCCTATGTGCAGTTCCATCCTTTTACTTTTCTGTTTGGGAATGACTTGTGCCTGGAGCCATATTCTTTCCTAACAATCTGGAGAATGTGCCATAACCTCTTATTTAAGAAATGGTCGGTTATTTATAAAGATATTTTATGTAAATTATGGATTTTATGGAAGAAGATGTTAATTCCTGTTTGTGGTTTAACTTAAATACTTTACAGTGGGAAGAAAAAAAAAACCCTCAAAGAGTATAAATCAGTAAAAGGTGATACATACATGCTTTGGTCTGCTACTAAGACATCAATATACATTTGATTGAAATATCATGATGCCCATTCAGACAAAACATCACCATCCTGAGGACCTGTCTCTTCATTTTCAACATGCAGGGGGCTAATAGCTAACAGTAATTTTTTTTTTTCCTCCCAGAGCATATTTCCACTTTGAAAGAGTAAGGCATTACAGTAGACCGGATGGTTTAGGTCATTTATTTTGTTTTTGCTTTGGGTCATTTTACAGAAACACTTCTGCTCTCTAGCGTTAAAATGAGAGCCACTCTACTCCCCAGATATTACCCAGGAGCACTTGGGAGCTCTTAATGATTAATACCATCGCAGTCCAGCCACAAACCTTTCTGGCGCAGATAATGCCAGGCAGCAAGCACATTTGACACTTTTAATGTATAATTAAGTAGAAAAAGTCAGCACTCAGTATGCAAATTTTTCAAAATGATAAATGATGCCATACAGCAGTAGGGATTGATTTGGAGTAAATGAAACTAATTAAGGAAATGTCAAACATAATTAATAAAACAGGTTTAAGCTGCAAAACATTGTCAATTGAATGAATGAGGAGGCATTGGCTCCCATTGTTTCTGCTTTATTTAGGGCTTGTGTTTAGCTTGTACTCTGTTCCTAAATGCACTTTCTCTACCTCACACCCTCCACTACCAATTCCCAGAGAGGGGGAAAATAAATTTGCTTGTCTCTCCACTGACTGCAGAAATTAATTGCAGAAATCTTGTCCCATCCAAGTGTTACATTCACTCACAGGACATTAACATAACTAATTTGAAAGAGCCCAAATGACTGCATAATAGAACACTGTCAGTACGCCTGACAGTCTTTGGTCATACCAAATTAGCTTGGTTTTCTAATTGAAATTTTTTTCCTAGGACTCTCTATTTTTTTTTTTTTTCTCAGCTATTCATTTTTGATAAGAACAAAGGTTTTATATTTTACAAAAGAGTGCTTGACCTCTAATTACTAGGAGGAAATTAGGGAAGGTAGAAAAGTCAGATTTAGTCCTGGTAATGATGCTGGAGACCTTGCTCCCTCTGGGGAGCCTGAAGAATAATGGAATCTTCTATTTTTACAGGCGACCTGTGCACTGGTGCTGACTCTAACTGTGAATCCACTTTACCTTGCAGATCACTTGCTTAACACTAAAAGTGCCAACAGAATCGCAGGCCATTATTTCAAATGTCATTCTATGCCAATGCCATTTCTGAATGCCCTTCCCTTCAAATGAATGAGTCAAAGAACATCTGCCAGTTCTCTTATCTTGTCCTTGTAAATCTCCTGTTTTAAGCGTTTCCCAAAATGAAAGTGGTACTAAATTTAGGTAAATGGAATAATTGGTGAAGTTTTTGTTAAAGAAAAAAAGTATCACTAGAATGCTTTGTTTCCATAAAAAAACTGCATAACCTGATTTTTCACACATATTTGGTTTTAAAGCAGAAGTTCTTTTCATCAGTAGTTTCTGGAAATTTACTGTCTTCTTTTGTATATCAGACTATGTCCTTGTAGCAGACCTTTTAAAAAACTTAAATGGTAGAATAGTTACCTAATATCACCTCCCTAAGTGTACGTTAATAGTTTCCACTCCTTATACAAGATTCAAGTTAGCCATATGTGTATATATATAGGTGTGTACACTCATTTATGAATTTAAATACCTCTGTGTGTTTATATAACATATATATATAAAATATATAGTTACCTAGATTTTCAAATCCATATTATATTTGTATGCATTCATTATGTATCTCTCTATATATATATATGCATTTTTATATCATTAAATACATATGGCATGTATTTTTCTAATGGTCTTACACATCTGGCATAATCCAGGAATTCTGAAGATGGTTTTTCTATAATTTTCCTATAGATGAGAGGGGCTACAACAGAGTTTGTGGTTAAACAATTAAAAAAAAAAGAAAAATTCTTTTCATGTTGCCTTTAATGATGTTTTAAGAACTTTCTCAATATTGATGTGAAACTTTCCATTTCAACAGAAATTTGTATTCTGCCAAATTCGCTAACATAATTTAATTATTAGAATTGCTAGAAAGTACTGTGTTAAAACCACCATATTTAGATCCTTTCGATGAGGAAAAATAAATCATATGGAAATAAAATTAGGTGTAAAATTTTTCAAATTCTCTGTTATAGAAAACACTCACAAGAATTTATAAAATAAGTAACAGCTTTTTTATAGTCACATACTTTCGCTTGAGGACAAAATGACATGGCTATACTTATGGTGTCAATCAGCTCTTCTGTGCAGGAGCTTTGTAGTAGAGATGAAAGTTGGTAAACTCGGTAATTTTTGGGAACCACCACATCCTGGCCACATTTTCTCTTTTCATAGAAGAAGCTATTGTGCACAGTCCTCTGTGCTTCAGACATCTTCCAGCTCTATCTGGGGTGTGCTGGCTTTGGTGCCTCAGAGGGTCAAATGAAAGCTGCAGGGTCCCTCATGAATGGAGTGAGAGGTGTCAAATGCATCCTGATTTAGAAACTGAGCATCAAGCAAGGAATTAGGCTGTACAGCAACTAAGATAATCCCACGATTTTTATCTCTAAATTCTTCTTGTTATATTTAAAGGAATCATTCGCTCATATTAATTATTTGCAATTAAATAAACATATACTTTTTGTTTGAAATTAAGGAAAAGATAATTTCATTTTCATTTTTAAACATCAGTGTGCATTCCACCATAAATCCCAGTTTGTAATTTTCAGTACCTATATCAAAATTCGTGATACTCTGCACACACGAGGTGAGAGCATTTACACCCTTTCTCAAAAGTCTTTTGCGAAACACTTCAGAGAAACTGAATTTCTCATGAATTATTTACCCAAATAACAATATTTTCTAGAAGTTTCTTACATTTTCTTGCATTCTTGCCAGCTCACCCAACCTGACTCAGAAGTTATAGCCCTTTTCTGGTAGCTCTCAGAAGAAGTTATATTGTTTTTAGTGACAGAGTAACAGGTTAAATAATAAGAACGTCCAGATCTACACTTAATGTCTATTTCCTTACACGTAAATATTGTGAGTTGAATTTTCACTATCTCTTTAATGCATCTAATATTTTAAGAAAATTGTTATGTCTCTTGCATCCGTGTCTTGTCCTGTTTTATTTAATGTTCAACTTCCTCCAACTTATCTTCATGAGAATGCATAATTTTCTAAAAGTAGAAACCGAATAGCTCTCTAACACATTGTCAGAGAAGGAAAATATTTCATGCCTCAAAAATTGATATAAAGTTTTGCTCATTATAAAGAAGCTACAACCAAGAAGCCTCCCTGAAGCCTGGGACTTTGGACTAAAGTCAAACTGCTGGTTAGATAAAGGGAAACTCATTGTTCAGTCCTCTCAGGCAGGGAAAGGTGTGCATCCACCAAAAGGCCAAAGCCACCAGCTGTGCTGAGGAACATCCTCTGCTGAGTTTGGGGTGGGGGCAGAGCACAGCTCACAGGAGCCAGGTTTGGGGTGTGGGCAGAGCACAGCTCACAGGAGCCAGGTTTGGGGTGGGAGCAGAGCACAGCTCACAGGAGCCAGGTTTGGGGTGAGGGCAGAGCACAGCTCACAGGAGCCAGGTTTGGGGTGTGGGCAGAGCACAGCTCACAGGAGCCAGGTTTGGGGTGGGGGCAGAGCACAGCTCACATAAGCCAGGTTTACACAGACTCCCCCAGTCGAGGTGGGAGGAGGAGGGTTCAGGTGCGTGGTGTAACCTCTGGTCAGAGGCAATAAACACCCATCCTCCCTTACACAAACTGGCCCGGCTGTGGCACCCCCAACCCCACAGGCCACATCCACAGGACTCTCATGTGAGAGGTGGCTGAGGGGGAGTCACAATCCATCAAAGACCCCCCAAAGTGCTGGGCCTTGCACCCCAGGGCTGCATGTGATGGAACAGACCCAGAGTCTGCTCTAGGAGACTGTCCCTCCCCAGGGGGACACGCCTGGACATTGCTACCTGGCTCGAGGGGACATAAACCCAGGGGGTCCTGTGCCTTTTGGGGGACCTTCACCACCAAGAAGACCAGCTGGAGAGGATCAACAGAACATCACTGGGATCTATGGAGTGGTGAAATCTTCCTTATTCTGTCTCTGTCAATCTCTTTCTGTCCCCCTCCACCCACTTTATACTCCTTTTCTTTTCCTCTTCTCTCACATTTACTATACAATAAAACCCATACTATTGTCACTGGCATATGGTTTCATTTGCACCTTAATTTGGGTAGAGGAATTTCTAAAGAACCTTAACAATAATAATAGTTGGATCATAACACACGTTGGTTTCATTTCTTCCACTATGGCGTGCCTAAGTGCAAACATGGGAACCACTGAGAAACTTGAAATTTAGGATTACCAGCATGAGTCTAGACTGTGGTTTGGCTGTGTCTGCTTGCTTAACTACAGGAGTACCTATAGATCTTCCCAAACCCTTTCATTACCTACCTTTTCAATACCAGGTATTCTGTCTGCTTTTTAAGTCTGTGCTTACATCACTTCTTTACAATATCTTATTATAGTTTGCTCTATTATAACAAAGAAATTAAAGGGTTTCAGATGGATCAATATTTTTCTTAAAATGTTGTCATCAGGTGAGAAATGCAAGCCTCTGCATCTGAACTGCTCTTCTATACTTTGTTTATGGGTCATAGAAGCATTCTCAGTGTTTTATTATTGTAATGCCAGGCTAGATATTAAAAATAACTCGGAGGACTTCCTCTCTAAAAGTGCTTACTTGATTCTTTGACTGCATTTGGAGATTAGTATGACAAGATCAGGTTACATCTGTCAAGATATTATTTGTGTAATGGTTGCAAACATTACTGAGAGGCCACTCTATCCAAATACTCATCATTATGGATTATATTCAACAGTACTTGAACTTGTTTTAACTGAATCCTAAAATGTAAGGGAATGGATTAACTCCCCAAATGCTTCAGATTTATAGTTCCTGCCATGACATTACGAGAAAGACAACCTTGTGAGACCTTGACAGAAAGATTTGGGGACGTATTTGCCTAGAACATCTCTGCACTGTCACTAGCTTTCTTACTGTATGTTAACTGAACAGGTAAAACCCAAAATAGTTCACTGACATTTTTCTCTGTAGATCCTGCTCTTGTATATCCATGTATCCTTCCTATATCCACAGACGTGGATGTATATACATCTGAGGATGTACATGTGCATACTTATATAACCACATATACTATATATATGTTGTATTTGATATATTTTGTATCAGCAATTGTGTGGCCAGCACTACCAAGGCAGTGATCATCCTCCTGTACTTGGCACTAGTGAGGCCACAGCTCAAGTCCTGTGTTCAGTTTTGGTCCCCTCATTAAAGAAAGACATCAAGGTGCTGGAGCATGTCCGGAGATGGGCAAGGAGGGTGGGGAAGGCTCTGGAGCACAAGGCTGATGAGGAACATTTGAGGGAGTTTGGAGTGTTCAGAGTTGGAGAGAAAGAGGCTGAGGGGGAAGTGTATTGCACTCTACAACTACCTGACAGGAGGTTGTAGCAACATGGGGGTCAATCTCTTCACCCAAGTAAGAAGTAATGGCACAAGAGGAAATGGCCTCACAATTTTTCAGGGCAAGTTTAGGTTGATATCAGGAAATACTTCTTCCACCAGAAAGTGTCAGGCATTGGAACGTGCTGCTTGGGTAAGTAGCAGAATCACCATCCCTGGAGGGACTTAAAGGATGTGTGAAGGCCTTGAGGACATGGTTTAGTGGTGGACTTGGCAGAGGATGGTTAAGAGTTGAGCTCAGTGGTATTAGAGGTCTTGTATATAAATAATATATATATTATAACCATATATAACCATTATAACCATACATAAATGTGTGAGGGCATATGTATAGATGTGTAGATTATCTGTATAGATGCTACATATACCAGTTCTGCTTGATGGACTCAATGAGACAGTCTGTAGAGGCTGGGCAGTGTTTTGGGCATGCCTATGGGCATGTGAGTCTCTTTATAAGATCCACTCTTGGCTACCATTGTAGTCAGTGAGGTGTTTCACCAGAGAACACTGGAAAAGTTTCTGGAAAACTTTTGAGAAATTGGAATATGTGCTAAAATATGGCCGTGCTGTCTGGATGTCCACAAACCCATTTTAATGTTCACCATCGTTCAGCATACTCTGACAATCACCATCCAACCTGTCAGCCTTACCGGCTGTGATTTTAAGAGATGACAGGTAGTGCTTTAGAAGGCTAAACTAACATGTATGGGGTGGCAGTAAAGGACATAGATTTCACTCCAATTTGATGATTCATAACTGCATATATATGGTTTAAGCCAGCATATGTAAAGTGGATACATAATAATATGAAGCAATTATGCTTAAGTAAGGATAAATGATTG